>PVIC010023918.1:0-26398 GCA_004025085.1 Thryonomys swinderianus
CAGGGTCTCGCTTTGTAGTTCAGGCTAGCTCTGAGCTCACTATGTAGCCCAGGCAAGCCTTGAACTCAGCAATCCTCCTGTCTCTGCCTCCCGAGTGCTGGGATTACAGGCGAGAGCCACCACACCCGGCAAGATTCATATTTTCTTTGCTCGCCCTTTGCTTTGACTAAATCGTCTTGCTTCACTTTAAACTTGGTCCCTTTGTCTTTGGACTGGTGCTGAGCTGTGTGATCCGGATGTGCTGACTTAACATCAGGTTCCTTAACCGAGAAACAAGGGAAAGCCAGGTGGTCAGGAACTAGCTCTGGAGTCTTTGGCCACAGACTGGCCGCGATCAGTCCCCGGGACGGGCTCTCGTGGGGGTGGGTCGCGTGGATCCGAGGCGGGAGAGAGCAGCTCGGCCCTGCCCCTTCCACGCGGCCTGGAGTTGGCGCTGGAGCCAGAGAGCTGTGCTACGGCGCCCTCTGGTGGACCTTGTTCTTCATGACCTTTTTAAAATAACATTTTTAAAAATTGAATCCTTTATTTGTACATTTTATATACAACTCACAATCACGCACAACACTGGGGAATTTGGACCAGTATATAACACAAGTTAGTTCTCCTTTTTACCCACATCCCTACCCACCCACCCCCTATATATATGTTCTTTCATTTTCTCTCCGAATCATATTTATTCCTTCCTCTCATTACATTCCCACACCAAATTCCCTTTGGAAATTGCCTATTTTACATAAACTATCATACATTCTAGAGCTCATTTACATCTACAGGTGCTTTATCTCACCCCCGCTTATCCACACTGCCTTAATGGAAATTTCAAAAAATGCCATGTGAAGATCCCCAAGGTGAGTTTTAGAAAGAACTTAGCTCTTACAGGGAATAATATGCCTGATATGAAACACACGGGTTTCTCAGCCCATGGAGGCAAATGTCTAGCCAGGTCTGCCTCAGTTTTTTTTCCTCTTTCCATTGATCTTTTTTCAGTCTTTTTTTTTTTTTAACCACTTTATTCTTTCCTCTTTTTTTGGAGCCTCTTTTTATGAAAAGATGGGAGAGAGACAGCTGAAAATGTCTTAGCCCCAATCTGTCCTTAGCTGAGGGAGGGTTTCTACCCTGAAGGTAACAAACTCAGAGCGCCCGATACCGTGGTTTCCCTCCTGGGCCGGCCGGGACCCTGTCCCGAGCTGTGCAGATAACCCAGCCGGCAGCGAGGTGGCGCTGGCTCCCCAGGGCACGGGGTCCGCCCATGGACAGGACTCGAACAGCAGGGGCGGTGGCGCCTCTTCCCCCATTCTCCCTCTGCTCCCTTCCGCTCCTGGCTCTGTGGCTCATCCTGTGTGTGTCTAAGGAGGGACGAGAAAGCCGCGTGCTTTCAGAAATGCCTCCTGTGTGGCTGCCAGACGCGAGCATAGATAGGCCTTACTCCGTGAGGCAGAGAAATCTCAACGCAGGCTCCGAGGAAAACCCAGCCCCGGCTTGGCATCGGATACCTGAGTCGGAGTGACAGGTCTCCTTTGCAGGCTGATGTTTTCCAACACAGCTCGTCTTTTCTGCGGTTGTCCACAGAGTCAATAGGCCATTAAAGTGAGGCCTCCCGTCTACTCCCTCCCACCTTGTATTTCTTCTATCATCCATGGTCCCTGACAGTTGGGTCTGTAACCTCAAGAGATTGGAGCCTGCAGAGGAAAAGGTATGCCAGGGCCCCCTCTTCCTGCTCTGTTTTAGAACTTCTCCACTCGGAGTCTTGGAATAACATCAGATGCCAGCTCTGGGAACTGGTACATTCACCTGCTCACCCCACCTGCCAGACAACAGCCACCCTGCAGTCCCCCTTCCCTCCTTGACCCTCCCACGGGGCCACTTGCCTGCAAAAAATCAAAAATAAACTTTGAAAGCATCTGGTCCGTGGAACCTTTTTGGTAGTGTGCCTCAAATGACGTTTGGTAAGCGCTTTTCTCAAAGGTCTCCTCTGATAATTTATTACAAATTCTGCCTACAAATATGTATTAGCTTCATACAAATTCAATAATCTGTCTTCAAGTTCATCCATTAATATACGTTGTATAACAGTTGGATATTTTAAAAAAGTCTCCTGTCACTCTCCCGTGATCACAGGCAGAGTGTTCCGAGGGCTGTCCATCACAAGAGCTGTTCACCAGAGGACCGGCCTGCTGGCAATCTGCTGGCGTGACGGAGTGTTAATGGATATTTAGAAGGTGGGGTGTGGTTGGACAAAGAGTGTCATGGGGTGTAACTCAGATTCCATCTGAGCCCGGTTGCCTCCTTCTTACAGCTTCCTGAGATGAGGAGTGTCCTCCTCCAGGCCCTTCTGCTGTGACGTTTCTGCATCATCACAGGCACAAAGCAGTGCAGCCAGCTGGCCAAAAATGTAACCTCTGAATGAGCCACAACACTACAAACCTTTCCTCTTTTAAACTGTTTTTCTCGGGTATTTGCTCATAGCAATGGAAATCTGACTGATATAATGCGTTTTTTAAAAAGACAGATGAAAAAGCTGAAATGTTACATGAAAAACTGAAATACTAGATGAAAAATCATCTCATTTGTAGTTTCGTCCTCCAAATTTAATTAAGGAAGGTGCTGTATATATCTCCATATTTTCTATGTACACATTTTTTCTCTAAAAAGAAGTAATAGAAAAAAGGTTATTTTAAAATTCTTGTTTTGATCTCTTGTCATTCATATTGCTTCCATTTGGAATATTTCAAAGTATTCAGTTTTAAGTGTGTGCTCTGTGTGCCAGGTGGGAGGAATACTCAGCACATACAAATTAATGAAAAAAACTGGTTCATTTAGTTCATGGCCTCAGAATTTTCAGTCCATAGTTGACTGGATTTAGGTAGAAACATGATAGTAGAAGGACATTAAAGAGGAAAACTGGTCAACTTAGGGCATATGAAAGACAGAAAATGGAGTTTCTTCTTTCGTTTACCACTTACTCAGTTTTAATGATTTTATATTCCCAAGATACAATATTTCACTTATGTTTAAAATATTTGTAGCTTGCCACACATTTATCTTCTGTGTATCTATTTATTTAATGCTCTGTCTCACTTTGTGTAGTTAAATATGTAAATAATTTTAATTACTATTTCTGATTTTGGTATCAGATTTAATGAGGGTGTCCCAAATCCCTTCAAATGCAAATATATAATTATATTTATGATTTTAGCAACGAGTAGGTTTGCTTGTAGTAATTATTCATGTTGTGTCTCATTTATGTTTTTACGTTATCCAGAACGAGGCTTTGGGAAGGAGCCAGGATTATGAGAGTGATACAGGTGACTCGCTGAAGGGAGTCAGGGGCTGGTCTGAAGAGCTGGGTCACTGTCAGAGAGCAAGGAGAGCTCACTCCCTTCCCAGCTGCTCCCCGAGAAAGTGAGTAGCTGGTATATCAGGAGCTTCATCTCCGCAAGCCAAAGACGGAATTCACACCGCGTTGCTGTAAAATGTCTTTCAGAATCTGAGTGGGACGGTACTCCCTGCTCAATCTGTGAATTATTTTTATGACTAGGAACTAATGAGTCTCCATGGATCTTGGGCCTGCCGAGAACTCTGCCTGATTACCGAAATCCTGCAATCTTTGTACGGGAAAATTTTGGAGAAACAGATGTAATGTTTTGCAGGATAGAATCTGAATTGAAAGCAGCACACTGCCTCCTTCGGAAATCTCTCAAGTAGGAGTGCTGTTCCACGGGTGGATATCTCCTTGTGACCGCAAGCTTCATTCAAGCCAATAGCACCTGGAGTGCTATTCGTAGATTCCTCCCTCAAATAGAAACACCTGCAACTTTGACTTGCTTCTTGTGAAGTCAATTTGAGGATCAGAGTCGTAATTAACAGCTCCCAGCTCCTAGCGATTTACCACAAGGACGAAAGTGTTTATTCTTTTAGACTACCTTTGTCTGTGGTAGTGAACGTCCTATTATGACGTCTATTATGACGCTCTGCTCCCCGCCTGCCACGCTGGGAGCAGCTGTTCTCACTCAAGCCCCTCTGACACGTCGTCTTGCCTTAGAGCCAGTGGGCTACGGACTGGACGCTGACCCAGAACACAGCTCTCCTCCCTGTGGCGAGCGTCAGGGCTCGTGTCCCAGCAGTGAGGAAGTGAGTTAGATGCCCTGAGTTCCAACACCGAGGACGGGTTTGGAAAAGTGAGCTCCCAGGTTCCCCTGCAGTTTAGAGCCATCAATTAATTCTAATTCCCTCTTTCCAGTTAGACGTCTGTCAGAGCTCCGGATGACGTTAACAGGATGTAAGGAAGTCGCTGTTATCAAGCAAATGGCCTGCAGAGGGAAATGACTATGGAAATAGCTCTTGATTTCTTTTCATTGGGATTGGGTCACAGAGTAGGGAAGGACACTGGATAAACTGAGGGCAGGCTCTAGGATCTCACTGAGCTACAAGCTAACACCACGCCTACAAGCCTGTGCTAAGTAACCCAGTGTGGGCTGGCCCAGTGAGTCAGGCACTGGACTGTGGGTTCCCGGAGAGGTTCGGTGCCTGAGGAGTCAGGGGCATTTGAAGAGCCAGTTAGTCGATGTCAGAGTAGCATGAGATGGGTCCTTCGTAGAGGCCGCACTTGGGTCCCCACTAAAAAAGGGACACCACGCTTCTGTACTGCAGTCAGCAGAAACTGAGAGGAAAACGTTTAGCCGAAGCACACAGACTAGTGACAAGCTCAGAGAAACACGGTCGCCTGTTACCAACTCCAGCACCAGGAACACCCCCAAAGAGAGGCAACTTCTCTTAGGAGACACAACAACACACCATGTGCATCCACAGCAGCCTCAGGATATTTCTGATCGGGAGCCCCAAGAGAGAAGCACATTTCCCCATCTTAAAGTCGTAGGTGACTCAGCAAAGATTTTTATCAAACTGAAGACAAGGGTAACCTTCGGGAACTCCTTGTTTTACGAGTTCCGACTGAATTTAACTTGTTACTATAACTTGTTAACTTTATCATTCACCAGCATGGTGACATTTAGCCAATATATCAGAACAAGATCACAAAAGCAGTAAGGGAGGAATGAAAGCCACATGTAAATCTCGGAAATTGAAATGGTAACACTCCTTTCTGGGCATGGGCTGACAATGCTGTCTCTATATGGTACATCGCCTTGACTTCACATGGCTGAGAACTGTCTAACTTCTGGCCAAAGTCTACACTCAAGTCTTAAGTGAGCTAAGCCGGCAGGATTCTCCTCTAGGGAAGAAAGGCTTTGCAAACCAAAACAAATGTGCCACCGGTGACTACTGATGGCAGCTTCAGTATTTAATGATGCACCCCTAGTCGGAACCGATGTGCTCACTGGAGCCAAGGAACATGCACTTCCTTGGGAGAACTCTGGGGAAATGGGGGGGGGGGGCTCCCTTACACGAAAGAGGAGAGAAAAGCAACTAATAAAACTTACTTATAAATTCTTGGAGAAGCTCTAAGTTTAAGTTCCACACTTACCTGCTGTTTTCTGAGGTAGGTTCTATATGCTGCTTTCCCATCTGTTACTTAAGCTGAATTATACATTTTCAGAAAACTTGCATTTCTGTTTATCAGAATGAATTTCAGTGCCATAATCCAATAACTACTTGGATGATAGAAAACGGGAATTTTTCATTCTTTATAAAACAGTCCTACAGGCTTAACTTATAACCAACTCTAAACACCGAAACCCATTTTCTTTGTGTGTGTGTGTGTGTGTGTGTGTGTGTGTGTATACCTTGATCTGGAATTTATGACAATCTTCCAATGTTCCTTATTTCACTTTAAAATATTCATTGAAAATGGAGTTTGCGCATATCCCAGGCCTTAAAGACACATAGCTTTACCAGCTGCATTGATTTTTTTTTTTACAAATCGCAGTTTCACTTTCTTTTGTCCTATCTTACACTTTGACTGAAATTTAAAACCAAAATTACTTTTGATGATAATGAAGTCCTGAACTCAGTATACTTTTATAATCTCCAAAATATAAGCTACAATAGTAACTTCAAATTTGTATTGTGGAAAAACATTTTCCTTTGATTGTAAGATGTGAGAAGCATCAAGTTTATAGAGGATTTTATAGCCACAGAGGACAAACTAGTAAACTTATCTAAAAGGGTCTCACACTAAAATGTAGCACCTTTATTTACAGATGGTTATTCTATAAAGAAATGGTAAACATAGAAAGAGAAACTGAGCTTTGGATTAATACAAATCTAAGTTTGGACCGCAGCTCTGACACTTACTAGGCTGTATAGAGTCTTAGATGCACATTTTTTCTTCACATTTCAATCCCCAAACACAGGAACACATGGCAGGGCTGTTGGTCAAGCATGATGCTGTTGTCATTGCCTATATGTGAGCTAACAACAAAATTTCAGGGCCCAAATGTATAGGATGGATGTTGATAGTTCAGTGAATAAACTGAGTACAGTGGTAGGATGTATCTTCTTCCTAGGAGCAAATAGATAGGAGGGAGAGCAGGGATTGGAGGTGATTTCGTGTGCTCATAACTGTTCTAGAGAAGGAGGAAAAGCTCCAGATCTGCATGCTTACAAAACTAACTTTACAATCTGCATAGAAAAGCTCCATGTTGTTGTACGGATTCTTGAGGAAATGCTGCCTATTGAGCGTCTGGTGTTACAGAACCTTTCGGAGTTAGACAGGATCACAACCTCAGGGGAAAGCTCTCTTCAGAAGCCTGACTCTGAATGGCATGTGTTACCAACATGGAAGAAAGCACTGTGTCACGGTACAGTTATCTGCATTGTGGTCGATGGTAGATAAGAGGGTGGTGCACCTACAATTAGGGTTTCTTAGATTGGATGAAAAAAAGTAATTTTCTTAACTTGTTCAAATCTTTTTATCCTAAAGTTCACTCATCTTATTCATAGTGTGTACATGAAAATTAAGTGTGTACATAAATCTTACATCTTTAAAAGATAGTTCTATAAAATATTATTGATACATTATTATCATCATTATTTATTAAAATGCCACACTTTCCACTGGAAAAACAGTTGACACCCCAAAATATAAAAGTTGTTATTCATGTTTTCATTCGTATATGTTCATATTGCTTATTATCCCTATGATATTTCCTTACATTAAAGACCATCTTATACAGACTGTAAAATGGTTTCAAATTATTCTGCCTCCTGATGAATTTGCTTTATGTAACTCCATTGCTTTGAGAGTGGCAGCACCCATGACCTTTTTTTAAAATCTTTTTTATTGGTACATTTTATTGGTACATTATATATACACATCACTATTACACTCCACATAGGGAATTTGTACCAGTATATGACACGATTTAATTCTCATTTTCCCCCCACCCCTGTATACACAAGCATTGTTTCCTTTTTTTAACATCAATTTTTTCTTTCTTCATTAGTTACCCCTAAGCCCCATTTCCCTTTGAATATTACTATTTCACAATATCAATCACGCATTCTAGAACACATTTATAACTTCAGTTTTCTCATATCAGAGAAGATATACGATATTTGCACATCTGTGACCTATTTATTTCACTTACGAGGATGTCCTGAAGGTACGTCCATTTGAGTATAAACGATTCAGTCTCATCATTCTTTATGTCAGTGTAATACTCCATTTTATACAAACACCATGACCTTCTCATAGCCATGGCCACTGTGAGGGATGTCACATCGTCAGTGCGGGGTACACATACGTGAGCTCCGTGCTGCCAGCGGACTGTGCGCGTCACTGTCGTGCTGGCTTTGATGAGATAAACTGAAGCAGAAAAAGGCTACGGAACCTCCGGAGATGTGAACACTCAGTGGCCTGTGGCTCATGACCAACGGGGGCCCCAGACCTCACGCGAACGGCTCCCACGTGACTCGAGCTGTCCACAAGTGTGTGAGCTCGGAAGCGGACCCTTCTCCAGCAGATCCTCAAGCCACATCTCAGCCTGGCTGAGAACTTGATTTCAGCTTGTAAGACTGAAGCATCGGACCAAACTCACCTGTGCCCACGTTCCTGACCTCGGGAACTGTGATACACGGGCTCGCTGTCTTAAATCACTACGGTGTCTATAGTTGGTGGTACAGCAGGAGTTGACATCATAACACGATATTTACTGTCGTATCCAGAATTACTGGTAGGGTTCAAAAACACCTTGAATGTTTATTCTACACGGAAGCAAGAAGTTTCCACTCCTAAAGAATTTCCCAGTGATGTACCACATAATTCCAAAGAAGATATTTAAAAAAGAAGTCTCTTTAAAGTTTCAGTTTACAATTGTTTAAACTTTCAAGCATTAGTCCTTCCATTTTTGAGAAATGAGAGCACAATCAACAATATGTAAAAGTTGTCACTTTTTCAGCAATAAGATGTCATGCTAGTGTTTTTAAATGTTAAGATATCATTTCTAATCTCTTCTTGAGTGATGTCATTTTTCTCTGAATTCTTACATTCATATGTTTCATAAATAGTTTGATTAGAAACAGTCTTTTGTTATGGGAGATACATTTCAAGTTTTGCTTTATATCAAAGTTTGTCCTTTTCTTAGCCACAAATATCAATTTTGTGCCATAAGCTTCGAATGCAGTGGTCAGACTTGGGCCTCTAATCCCAGGTGCTGGGCCCGGATGGGTTTGGGCAGAGGAGAGAGGTGGAGGGGTTTCCAGGCCAGCCCAGGCAACGTGGTGAGACACCGTCTCAAAACAAGAGGAAACAAAATCCTATGAGCACGTGTGATTCCAAAAGACATATTTATTGTTGAAGGCAAATACATTATCTTCACAGATTAGCAACCATAAAAGTTGATAACTATCAATGGAACATCACTAGAGACAAAAACCCTTGAAAGACTAATTGCAGATTCCTTTGAGAAAAATTAATAAAACTGTAGGAGATAATAATAAGTTGTGCAATCATCTAGAAAGAGCTGCTGATGACATTTTCACTAGCTCCTTCAGTAAAGAATGGGAAAGACGAGGCAATCCTACTTAAGAACTAATAAAGGGAAGCTTATTATTAGCATATAATGATTTCTTTATGACTTTTTTATTCTCTTCTATTTCTCCATACATGAGTTGCTGGGAAACAACCTGAGAAATTTCAGAATAATTTAAAGAATGAGGATGAATGGTTTTGTTCCCAATTATTATAAGTGTGAGTAAAAGTCAGTAAAACTGAGATTCATGTTACCCTTATAGCATTTTTACCTACTAGGTGGGGAAAATTACAAAATGAAAACTGTATTTATCAAAGGGTTTTGAATTGTCAAGCTTTGTGTGGCTTCAAAACCTCAGGGGATGGTGCAGTGTGTCGTGTACAACATCACCTCTCAGCGGGGGCCCCGACTCCCGGGGTAAATGCCAAACCTGCCTTCTCCGCGCCCGGCTGGCAGAGCGTGTGACGAAGCCCGGGCAGCGGCCGAGACAGTTCAGGCTGGAAGAGAGTGAGCTGCCTTGGGAAGGAAGAGACGAGCGGGAATTAGCGCCCACGGACCGCTGTGCCTGTCCCACTCGGGTCACTCTGTCGTCTTCTCCTTTTTTTTTTTTTTTTGAGACAGGGTCTCGCTTTGTAGTTCAGGCTGGCTCTGAGCTCACTGTGTAGCCCAGGCAAGCCTCGAACTCAGCACTCCTCCTGCCTCTGCCTCCCGAGTGCTGGGATGACAGGCGTGAGCCACCACGCCTGGCACTGTGGTATGTAGTATTGATGGCTGGTGGGCGTGAGTCTCCACGCCCAGTATTGTATGTGGTTACCGGGGATCGAACTCAGGAACTTGCGCTTGTGAGGCAGGCGCTGGAACCACTGAACTAAATCTCCAGCCCAAGGGTTAGTAACTTTTTTAATTTTTATTTTTATTGGTACACTGTATATACATCATGATCACACTCAGTACTGGGAATTTGTACCAATATGTGACACAATTTAAGTCCCATTTTTTCGCGTTCCACTTCCCACCCTTCAAACCCTCAGCTCCTAAATAAATAAGCTGGTTACTTTTTTTTTCTTTTTGACATTTAGAGTTACAAAATAAGAAACAAATACATATATTTGTTCTTTACAAAGAACTAAGAAGAATGATCAACAGATGGTATTTTATAATCTCTTTGTATGTTTTCTTATTTGTGTGTTTGTGTCTGTGGGACTGGGGATCAAACTCGAGGTGTTTATTATTTTTAAAAAGCTGGATGAGGTCACAGAGATGAATTCTATGATTTCCCACCTAATTTCATATTAAAAATTTTTTATGCTTCCATCTTCATAACCATTAATTTAACCATGTTAAACAACTTGTCAAAAGTATATACTCTAGATGATTTTTACTTGTTTTCCTTTTTCAATTTATAAATAACATTATGATAATACTTACCTGAATACTGTATTTTATGTGAAAACAAATTTGCACTGTTTGAGAAATGAAAATATCACATTTTTTCTTTAGTAAGATTCTTAGATTGAATTTGTCTCTATATGTTTTTAAGGACAGTTACCTCTCTATTATTACTAAACTATGGATCTGGGGGGTTAATTGAAGCTTTCTTACTTCTAATTTCTTTACCACTCAGATGAAAACATCTGTAGTTCAAAGAGTTTTGAGAAGTTTAAAATATCTGAAGCACAGAATGCAACATCTAGAATCTGATTGAATTCCTTGGTTTTCTTTTCTCTTCTCACTATGTAATAATTCTTTTTCAGGGCCGGAGGGTTAGCTCAGTGGTTCCGGCGCCTGCCTCGCAAGCGCAAGGTCCTGAATTTGATCCCCGGTAACCACATATAATGATGGGCGTGGAGACACGCCCACCAACAATCAACACCGCATACCACAATGCCCCAGACGTGGTGGCTCACGCCTGTCATCCCAGCACTCGGGAGGCAGAGACAGGAGGATTGCTGAGTTTGCAGCGGCTTCCCTGGGCACCATGGTGAGCTCAGGGCCAGCCTGAACTACAAAGCGAGACCCTGTCTGAAAAAAGCAAAAAAAAAAAAAAATTCTTTTTCATGGTTATTATTAGTTCGTTCTACCTACATAAAATAATGAGTTTCAATTTTGAATTTTGTTTGTGAGAGTTGGGGTTTTGGATCAACAGTACGGAGTTTGCTTAGCATGTACAAAGTCCTGGATTCAATACCCAGCCTGGACTAAGAGAATATACGGGCCCTTTCTGAGAATTGATGGACCACAAAGACACGTTTCAATACTGATTTTTTTTGAAGTTTTTCATACAACATAGATATACTTGCTATATGACACATTTATGGAAATTGTTTTCAGTGTTAAACTTTTAATGTTCCTAAATGTGTACTTTTTATAACTTTAAGTGATAGAAAGTATTCCTCACTTGAAAGTTTTAAACAGAATCTACTTTATTTTTTCTAACGTTGCCCATTTTTGGAAATTATCATTATAAATCTTAAATACATTATATTTCTAAAGTGATAATTAAAATGGCTGTCAATGTTGCTTAGATTAGTTTTTGGTTAATATTTTTGTCAAATATGTGAAAAAAGTAGCCCAAAATGATTCTTTTGAATATTTCCTGGCTATTGATTTTGGTCATTAATTCTTTTGTGCCAGATGTCCTTCCTTTCTGTGTGTGTGTGTGTGTGTGTGTGTGTGTGTGTATTTTTAACACAGCTTTCATAAATGGTCCACGACAGCCTCAAACTTGAGTTCCTCTCGCCTCCGCTTCCTCAGTACCTGGGACCACAGATGAGTGCCAACACACCAAGCTAATAACTTCCTTTTTAGTGTCATTGTAAAAAAAGCTAGTCTTGCCTCATGAAATTAGAATAATATTCAGTTGTTTTGATGATAAGTTTTATGAACTGTTGATTAATCTATGTATCAGGGATAGCTACACGTAAAACCAGACATCTTTAAGATTTACCTAAATTTATAACACTGATGACTTGATGGAGATTTAGAAAAAACTTATCCGAAGTCCATCAGACACTGTATAACCTACACAATGAAAATTCTTACATCCATGAGTCTCATACGTTCCAGTTTAATAAATCTATCACTTAGAAATTGAGAAATACAGATATACATACATATATATTTATATTTGTATATATATATATATATATATAACTCATGCCTTCATAAAATTTACTAACCTCAACTAGGGACACAGAAAATCAAATCCTTATAATTGTAAACTCAGAAAAAATAAAGACATTATATTACACATAGAAAACTTGAAATATTATACATAATTATAGGTATACAAATATTAGTGGGAAAAAACACAGCAAACTAATAATATTAGTCAAATCAGGATTGTCACATGACAATTGATGATTCTTTTCTTTTTTGTCCTTGGGCATATGTCAAATTTTTATATATTCTTAATTTAAAAATTTTAAAAGGTGGTAAAACACATTTTGGTATTATCTTAATTTGGACAACAAAATGGAAGATCAGAAGTTCTATGATATATTATTGGACATATTCTTTTTGCCAGCATATCTTCAAAACACGTCGTTTTCATAATTGGAATAGCTATAAAACATTATGCTATATATAATAAAAACTGTTCAACTTTCTTTTTGAAAATAAGTGCAATGAAACTTATGTTGTAATTTTCTTTTGAGGAGGACACTAACCCGTGTTTGACACCATAATCTTTATCAATGATTGACCCAGATCTGTGAATATCAAGGATTATTTTTGCCCATCTTGTTTACAGCTGTGGTTCTGACAGCTTAGCCATTTTTCTAGGCTATAAAAGCTCTTCACAATTATTTACCGACTAATTCCACATATTCAATGTATGGCAGTATGAAGTCCCTTCACAGAGACCAACAATTCTCCATAGATGCTACTGACCAAGAAGAGTTCGGTCTTCTTCAGACACAGTATAAAGTCCGGAAAAAACTCGGAGCTTCCACTAATTTAAAGCACCTGCTTTTTATGCCTCTCATTACCTACTATAAAATCTTGTGGAAGTGCCGGGCGTGGTGGCTCACGCCTGTAATCCCAGCACTTGGGAGGCAGAGACAGGAGGATTGCTGAGTTCGAGGCTTGCCTGGGCTACATAGTGAGCTCAGGGCCAGCCTGAACTACAAAGCGAGACCCTGTCTCAAAAAAAAAAAAATCTTGTGAATAGTATTTGACATTATGTAGAGTTTCTTTTCTCTCATGTTCAAAATGAAGACAGTAGTATCTAATTTTGAAGGTTACTATATTAATTAGATAAATGTCAATGTTACTATATTACAGGTAACCTGAATATACGATAAACCGAATTGGGTTCAACCATATTGTATATTTTCATGACCAAGTGATAGTTTCCTTTATACAAGAGTGTTTTTAAAAATTTTAAAGAAATCATCTCACTTCACACACATTTGTATCTTGAGGTATTTAATAATTCCTCAACTAAACCCCTCTTTTGTAAGCAGGTTGTTTTGGTGTGTCACGCCTAGAGAAAAATCATCCAAAATGTTTCACACAACCTCCTTCTAAGCATGGTCTTCTTGGCATAAATTATTAACAACACTGTAAATTACAATAGGTTTTTAATATGTAAGCATGGTAAAATGCTGCAATTAGAGTCTTTGAGCACATGTAGTTTCCTTTGTAGAGCAGAATTTTAAATAGTATGCAATCTGTTCTTTCTTATTTCTAATTAAAGCATTGAATAAATTCTAATATGGATCTTAATTTGAAATATCATCATGAGAAAATAAAGAGACATAGATTCCTGTCTTTGTTCCATAATAATTCTGTTACGATAATGAAGAACATTTTATGAGACAGAACTGTGTGAGTCCCCACACCCAGTATTACTGTATGTGGTTACCGGGATCGAACTCAGGACCTTGTGTTTGTTAGGCAGCCACTGGAACCACTGAGCTAAATCTCCAGTCCTGTAATAGCAGCTATTTTCAATGTCAGCTACAGTAAAAAGATATCTTCCCATTTTCTCATATCATCATTGATCGTCTTTTTCAGTAATTTCAGTATTATATGTATAGATCTTCCACTTCTTTTGTAATATTGATTCCTAAGTACTTCATTTTTCTTGATGCTATTGTGAAAGGTGCCATTTCCCTAATTTCTCTCTCCATAAGTTTGTTACTAGTGCACAGAAATGCTACTGACTTCTGAATGTTGACTCTGTGTCCTCCACATTAGCAAATTCATTTATTAATTCTAGGAGTCTTTCGAGGAGTTACTTAAGATTTTTGTAGGCAAATGGACCCACTTTGAGATCATACCTCCAATGTAGTAAATCAGAGACATGTACTTGAATATGACATTGTTTCTCTTGTATGAGAAACCAAAAGCATACATAAGAAACAAAATGGTTTATAGATACTGGAAAATAGGAGGAATATGTTCAGATGGGAAGAGGAACTTAGAAGGGTAGAAGAGAAGGGAAGGAGTGGAAAAAGAAAAACTAGAATGGACAAAAAAATAGAAACACAGCTTTGTAAACAGAGATAGGGTGAGGGAGTGTAGGACTGAGAGAAGAAAGGGAAAAAGAATTATGATTTTCATGTACAGGTACAAATTCCTCATGATAAATGTGACCGATGTGTATGACAAATATGTACTAATAAAAATTAAAGTTAGAAGAAAAGTGCAGTACTTTAGTAAAGGAGATTGAAGAGGACCTTGAAAATGGAAAAAGATCCCCTGTTCCTGAACACGCAGGACAAATATAGAAAAAAAAAATGTGTTTCCAGAACTGACACACGTATTTACTCCAATCCTAATCAACATCAGAGAACTACAGAAAATAATTTTAAAATCAGTATGGAACTAGAAGAGACTCAGGATAGCAAAGCAATTCTAGGGAATAATAACAAGGCAGGAGGCCTCACAATCCCGGACTTCGGTGTATATCACAAAGCTAATAAAGGTGGTAATAAAAGTGTGGGCACTGAAACAGACTGAGGGCGAATGGCACTGAACACACTATGCACAAGCAACTCCATGCACATTCAACTATTTGAGCTTTGACAAAAGTGCAAAAAAAATTGTACACTAGAGAAAAGATGGCTTCACTAGTAAAGGTGCTGGCAAAACTAGCTGCAAAAAACATGTAGAGGAGTGAATCCGTAATCATGTCACCTACCATGTACTAAAGTAAAATCAAAGTAGGTTAAAGATTTAACTGGCAAAACAGAGATACATATTCTGTTGGAGATGAAAGAGGTAAAACTCTCAAAGAGGTCGCCACAAGCAAGGACTGAACAGAACCCTATTTGTGCACGACAATATCAACAATCACCAGGGGTGTCAGATTAAATTACAAATCTTCCATGCAGCAAAGGAAAGCGCCACATGGTGAAGAGTTAAGACACAGAACAGGAAAACTATTTTGCCAGCCGTTCCTCAAAGGGCTCAGATTTAGAACATATGAAGAATTCAGAAATAATCAGATCCCCCAAAATAAAGCATCCAATCAAAAAATGGGCAGCTAAAATGAATAGATACTTCTCAGGAAAAGTATAAGTGGGCAATAAATAGTGAAAAAATATTCATCATTATGAGTGGCCCATTAGAGAAATGTAAATTAAAACAACACTGGGATTCCATCTTACTCCAGAAAGAGCGGCTCACACTAAGAAATCAGAAGATAACAAAAGGTAACAAGGTTGTGGGGACAAAAAGAACCTTCTCCGTGTTTACAGTACCGGGGATTGAACTTAGGATCTTGCACTTGTGAGGCAGGCAGGTATGTCACCACTGAGCTAAATCCCTAGTGCCCTTTTTTTTCTGGTAGGAATGTAAACTCGTATAATCATTAGGGAAATCAGTATGTAGATTCCTCAAAAAATTAAAATTGGAAATTCCATTCAACCCAATTATTCCTCCTTTAGCTACTTTCCCTACAAATTTAAAGACATAATACAGGAGTGACACATGCAAACCTTTGCTTATAGGCACACAGTTGATAATAGCTAAATCTCAGAAGTAGCCTATATGTCTATCAGTGGATAAATTGATAAAGAAAGTTTGGCATTCACACATAATGCAGCACTGTTCTGCCATGAAGAATGGTAATCTTTATACATTTGTGAGAAAACGGATGCACTTGGAGACCATAATGTTAAGTGAAATAAATCAGACACACAACTTTAAATATTGCACTGATCATCGTCTTATGAGAAATCCACATATAATAAAGAGCAAAAATAAAAAGATAAGCAATAGAAAATAGACATAGAAAGGTTTGTCAAGAAAGGAAGGGGACCGGGAGATGGAGGGGACAGTGAAGAGAAGAAGGGGATGAGAAAAGAATCAAGATGTGGTATGCACCACATCCTGCACCAACCCCCACAGGAACCGAGGCATTGTGTACTGCAAACATTTCGTAGTAAAAAAATAAAAGTGAATAGAAAAAGCAGTCAAAGTCCCAAATATCCAGGGGATGTTACTTCCCAATGCAACTGATGTGACAACCACCCTGCTGTAACAGGCTGAGGACACCCACCAGACACCGGGCAGCCAGGCTGAGCCTTAGCTCACTGTTCAACACGTCACACTGAAGACAGGAAATGCAGCTGAGTGGAATCCACATCTCAGTTTATTTTGGACCGTCAAAGCTCTGAATCAAAGAGAGAGACTAGAAAACCCAGGGTGTGGTGGCCATTGTGTGTGTAAAATTTTAGATAATGGTAGATGGTTAAAACGGTACATAGAATAATTCAAAATCAAGGGCTTGGCTCCTTGGCAGATAATACCTGTGACTTACTTGGTCATGTTTGGGGGTCAGTGTCCTCCCAAACACAGATTTCTAGGTTGCTCCTTCTGTTTTTACTGACAGAATCATGGCCCCAGGGAACAGATGCAGCAGAAAATATCTTCAGCTCCAGAAAGTCTGCTCCGGCTATTTGCATGTGGCCCCGAACTGCCAAGGACTCCTAGACAGTCATGACAGCCTGACCTTTTGGAATGCACAGCATGCATTCCTAAGTGGTGAGTTATTTTTGTTTCAAAAAACCTATTCTTGAAAAGGAAAGGAGTCCAGGCTACAACTTCATGTAATTGTCCAGAAGAAAAAAATAAATTCTTTTAAAATCATTTGCCAATTGTCATATCTCATGAAACCATCTCAGCAGACAACAGAAAAGAAAAATAGTGCTTCTGGACATTTCCTATGCACCAAGAACATGCCAAGCACTCATCCAACTCACTAAGTCCCTGCGATAGTCTCTGGAGATATGTAGGGTTCGCATTAAGCTTCAGACATGCACGTAGCTGAGAAGTGCAATAACTCACCTATCTGGCGTTTCGATGAGCTTACATCTGTGTTCACCCTTCTCTACTCACAAACACTAATATTCACAAATGAGGTTTTTTATAACCAAATGTTATTATGGATGTGCATGGCAACAGAATAGGTAGTCTGTTTATCCTCTAGGGATGTTATTAAGACTTCTGTAATTGCACCTATTTTTAAAAAATTAAATTTTGCTTTCTCTCATGTAAAAACAAAAAAAGACTTTAAAATAAGGTATCAAAAACATTAATTTATATAAACATTTTTGTGACAGAACTAAAGAAATAAATATTTCACAGAAAAAATATATTCTTAACTTAATTCTTAATTGATTCCAATACACTTTTCAGGAGTACTAGTTTAACCTAATTTGTTTGAACAACTCAGTTTCTCTTTTTCCCTACTATATCAATCAGACGCCATAAAATCAACAACACACTGATAATTTCTAAATGTGGTGATTTTTCTTTAGTTACATTGTAAAGATCTTCTGAGAACCAAGTTATAAAATAGAAAGACAGTTTTCACAAACTAATACATTTACTGATGCTAAAAGAACACACAACTTCCACGTATGAGTGAGTGATGTGTGTCTTGTCACCTGCTAAGCTTTACTGGGAGTGGTCTCGGGGTTAAGGGGTCTGCAGTCTTGGTGTTGCCCAAGCTAATCCAGAGGTAGCAGAGAAGACTTTCCATCCATCTTTCCTCCCTCACGGGATGGTTTTTGTTGGATAAAAACCAGGGCTATCACAGTTTATATCATAAGTTAGGACTTCAAGAAGGAAATAAAAACTTAAAGAAGAGATTAAATAAGACATTATATAGCTATGTCACAAAAGATCACTGAACAATAGAAAGGAATCAAATACTGATACGTGCCACAGCACTGACGAACAGAGGCATAATGGTGCTCAGTGAGAGCACCTATCATAAAAAACCACAGGAATTATGATTCAATGTACGCGAAGTTTCCAGACCAGGAAAACCCATAGAGACAGAAAGTAAATTAGTGTTTGCCGAAGGCAACAGTCAGTGGGGGAGGGGAAGCAGCTTGCTTTCAGTGGCGAGGAAAATGTTCTAAAATGATTGTGGTCATGGCTGTATCATTCTGAAGGTATAATAAAAACACTGAATGGACTCATATTTTTAGGGCAAATTATATCTCAGTAAAAATTGTATTTGTTTTTTAAAAATATAGGAAGTTCTAATCAGTAAATAGACTAGTAAGAGAAAGGCAGAGCAAGACTTGTGAACAGGAGGAAACACAGGTGATTAGTAAGCATATGAATATACACACAATACATCAATAATTAAGAGAAATACAACTTAAAACCAAAATGAGACACAATTTTACATTGAGCAGAGTTGCAAAAATGTTAAAACAAAGTTGGACAGCATCAGATAACAGCAAGAATGGAGCATATAGTAAGTACTCTTAAATACAGTCTGTGATTGTGTAATTTATACACCAGTGTAGCACACAACTGAATGGATTTATATCATCCATTTAATTAAACTGGAATTGTGTTTCTCAGTGTTGCTTTGGTGCATAGTTCTGAAATTCATTCAGGCACCAGAAATACTTTATGCAAGAGTTTGTAGGGGGAAGAGAAACAGTAAACATTTCTTATGCTTAGAAATTCAGTACAGATCCAGGCATTGATTGGGTTATACTAGTTACAACTCGAACCTAGATCACTAGAATTCTGTGAGCCACCGTTGAATCCCATGAGACCTTCCTGGGCAGGTTTTCCTTAGCTCTGAGGTCTTTTAGATTATACTCAGATGGCTGGAACTGAAATGTTTGAGGCTGAGAGAGAAGGATGGAGATTTCAGTTTATCCTCATGGGCTCCAGGTTCTCAGTCCTTTCTCCTATTAGTTATCAACTCATTCTTTGATCTTTCCGTTGGCTCCAATAGCAAAGAATTTTTAAGCTCCAACTGGTGTAATAAATTCCTTATCTAATGTATCACTAAATTATTTCTTATTTATTTTTGACTGTTTCAAATGAGTATGAAATGGAGACAACACCGCAGGTTCTGACACCACAGGTTTAATGTTTCATTGATGATGAAAAAATCATGTTTCCTTTACATTTAGGTAAGAATGAAACAATATTAAAATTCACCTTTTATGTAAAACTTATGCTTAGTGCTTATGTGCTTTCTACCTCCTGAACTCACCAAAAATTTATCATTGGTGAGAGATATAATTCCTAAAAATGCTAGAGGCCTCCTCTCCAAAGAGTGGATGCACCAAGAGGAGTCTGTGGCAGATGTAGATTTCACTGACAGACACAGAGTATCTGTGCAGAGACCAAAGGACTGATCTGAAAACAGACTCCTAGGGAAAATCCAGACAGAGAATCCAGTATCCAAAGGCAATCTAAACAAGTTGAACAGAAAATGAACACATGTGAGACAAAGAGATTCAAACAAGAGAAACAAAGAAAGAAAAAAAATAGGTGTAAATGTGAAGTTAACAAGTACATCCTGGGGGAATCCTGTGAGGCAAAGAACACCCACTGTACCTGGGACCTTCTAGTAGCCTCTACTGAGGCAGAAGAGCAAATCAGAGATATTATTTTTTGTTGTCATTGCAGTTCTTATGAAGCACTTCTAGTCTTAAAGACACCAGAAAAATGTTGGTGTTAGGACTTCAGGAATACATAGACCAGAAGTATTAAAACTCTGCTCTATGAAAAATTAAATGATAGAATATAGAACTGTTAAACTATTAATGATGATATATGTAAACCTCATTTATCTGCATTTCATATTTTGATCTATATCTTGAACATTCTAGTATCCTAGTGTTATGCTCTGGATACACACCCATTAGTACATGATCAACTCATAATAAGTAAAAGTACTGTTTAATAGTGAAATAATGAGAAAAAAATAATGAGACTAATTCCAATCAATTTTAAAATATTTCTCCAGAAACAAAGACATTATGATTAACAACTCTGACAAAAAAGAATCATGTAAACACAATAGTATGTGAACTGTTTTCACACAATAACTTCTTTTTGTTTTTAAGTTTTAAACTTTTTCTTTTAATTCTTTGTTTCTATATTCATTTTACATTCTGTTTTGGCTCAAAAAGTTTGTCCCTAACACTGAGTCCTATGATTAATTAAAATTCTGCATTATATTTTGTTTAATCTAGAGATATTGTCCAAATTTTATAATAATTTTATGAAGAAGGATGGCCTTTATATTCCAGATTTAAGAGTCTCATGTACACCTACCTCTCCTAGATTATTGATAATGAGCAAATTTTCATGATTCAAAGCAATCTCGATGGAATGTATTAAATATAAAAGTTTGTGAAAAAGTTTTGCATAAGAAATAGTCTAAAAATGTCATTCCTAATGATCAAATTGTATTTTCTCTAGTTATAGTATCTTAGACATTACTAAACAAATTTGATCATTGGGCAAAAGAACACGCCCATTTTAGTAAGCAGGAGCTCAACTTGAGGATGACAAGACACAAAACTTAAGTGTGCATTCGTGTTAACTATACTGGGATAAGGACTTGTAGTACCTGTGAAGTGAATACCTCCTACCTACATTGTTTGTGCGTGCATAAATGATGATAAGCTAAATGGTGAACTCTTCAAAGGCATTTGTGCGCAACATTGTCACACAGACCTAAAGTTCCTCTGACAGAGTTTGTAGGTTCTGATTCTACTATAGAATAAATCAAGATCAAATTAAGGTTCTGTGAGTTATAACGCAGTAGCTCCAGGTTCTATCACTCGCTTTTCTAAATAGTTAATCAGCTGAGATTTGCACTGGGTTAAACTGCTAGACTATACAGCGAAACATCTCACATCTTGACTTCTGCAATTCATATGCCAAACAAAAATCAACACACTCATTCTGGCTGATCATTGCCAGATGAGCAAGCCAGGGCATTGGGATGCTGGATATAAAAATTCCAGGTTCAACCGTACTGATTTTTGACTTACATAGTCCTAGCGCTTCTAATATAATCAATCTCATGTTATTCTCACTGTATAATGGCAGTGCTTCTTAAACTGTCAGCTCAGGATTCTGAGAACCTTGTCCATCACAGAAATGTTTCCTTAGTTCTCCGTTACACAGGAAAAAAAAAAACAGTAGTGCAGCCAGCTGGTAACTTTAAATACTGTTACAAATTAAGAAAAATAAATCTCAAAAGAATTTTGCATATATGAAGGGAAGCCTATTTAAGCTCTCTTATTTTTTACATAAGGAAATTGAACTTCAGTGAACATAATTACTAAACTCGAAGTCAAGAAGGAAAGAAAAATTTGAACTACAATACTGGTATATGATTTACCCTTTATGGTATTGTCTAATGGATTTATACGTATACAATTTTAAAGTAAAAATACTGTGTAATGAAGTTCTTGCATCAGAATGTGCTAAATTGGTAAATTAGGTGGCCTATAAACAGATAAGGGAGACTGCCTATCTGGTAAGAGCTATTGTTCGGCTTACAGATGTTTTCTCACCTGCCAAAATGGGCAAGGTGTCACATCACACTGGCCGAATTTGAAGTTTACCTTATATGACATCAAAAACTGTTGATTTCCTCTACTTCTTTGTTTCAAATTATTATAATTTCTATAAATATTCATTGAGTACCTTCCATACACCAGCCATTATTTCAGAGAAAAAAATTAATAAATAAAACAGATAAATATATCTTCTCAGTAGGAATTGAGTTTCTAATAGAGACACAGACAGGAATGTACAGATATTAGGTGATGACAGGCCTCATAAAATCTGCTGGGGGGGAAGAAGAGAGGACCACAGTAGTTTCGATCAAGCGGTCACAGAGCAATGGAATCATTTTAGTACATTATAACAGGGCTTGGCAGGAAACAAGGAGAAAACTATGTAAATTTCTACAAGGAAAGATAAAGAGAAAAGCCTGTGAGGATTTCGGATCCACATCTCCAAAGGTTAAACAAGGATGCCACTGTGAAGAGGACAGAGAGAGACAAAATGAAAGGGGAGAAAGAGGGTGAGGAGAACACTGGGAACAAAGCTTTACATCTGCGATTCGCAAATGCTGATATTTTGGATTCAACATTTTGCTGTGGTTGTGAATAGCTATTCTTTTTTTTTTTTTTTTTTTTTTTTTGCTTTTTTGAGACAGGGTCTCGCTTTGTAGTTCAGGCTGGCCCTGAGCTCACTATGGTGCCCAGGCAAGCCGCCGCGAACTCAGCAATCCTCCTGTCCCTGCCTCCCGAGTGCTGAGATTATAGGCGTGAGCCACCACGTCCGGCATTGTGGTATGCGGTGTTGATTGCTGGTGGGTGTGTCTCCACGCCCAGCATTATATGTGGTTACCGGGGATCGAACTCAGGACCTTGCGCTTGTGAGGCAGGCGCCGGAACCACTGAGCTAACCCTCCGACCCAGAAGAGCTATTCTTGACACTGTAGTTCATGGAGCAACATCCCTGGCCTCTAACCCACATATATACACACACACACACACTCACACATACACATACATGCACACATATACATATATGACTAATAGCAATCATAAAAAAATACAAAATAACTTCTGAAACCGAGCCACTTCCCAACTGAAAACAAGGAATAAATATTCTCCTACAGGAATAAAAATAAGATGGCACAGCATCGCAGACTATTTTAAAATTGTCAACTATGATGCTGGCTAAATTATAAGCTACCCAGAGACACTGATCTCGAAATAAGGCTGGCCTGACTTCAGTTTTTCTTTAATCCTTCTTGTTTCTGCGTTGAGAATTGAACAAAGGATTCCGGAGAAGAAACTGAGAATACGGTGAAGCAAGAGAAAGACAACTGATGTTCAGAACAAGATGGCAGGAGCAGCAGCCAGAAGTTATTTGATCCTAGAAAGTAATTAGATTTCCCAATGTATCACATTAATGATTGTGAGGAAAGGACAGGAATCAGTAATAACTCCAACGTCCCCTGCTAGGGTGAAGGACTGACTCGCTAGGGCTGAGGCAGAGAAGGCCACCGATGGGACAGGCTTTCGAGGAGCTCAGGAATTCTAAACTATAAGAAAACCTGAGGAGTCACGCATCATAAATGATCATGTGGCTTGGGAATGAGTTTCATATTTAAAATCACTTGCTCTACACAGGCCTTTAATTGGAAATTAAATTCCAAATTGCTTACTATTTACATCCTGATGTGGCCATGCTTCCATTTACTTTTTTCTTAGACAGTGTCTCACTTTGTAGTTCAGGCTGGACCTGAGCTCACTGTGTAGCCCAGGCAAGCCTCGAACTCAGCGATCCTCCTGTCTCTGCCTCCCAAGTACTGGGATGACAGGCATGAGCCACCACATCCAGCTACATTTACTTTTTAATCTGTGTACACCTGCGTTGTGAAAAAAATTATTAAAAAATCTGTCTTTTACCCAAAACATATATCCTTATGTTAAAAACAACTCCTAGTGCTGATGACTAAGGGAAAGGAAAGATTCAGTTTAAGAAACTGATGATGTTTAAGTAGAAAAAATTTTTAGTTAAAATAAAGGAAAATTTTATTTCTGGCAGGCCTTCAATTAATATTCTAAGTGAACTCATTATTCTTCCTAATCTATAAAAAGGCAAATAACACAGGTTGTAGCACAGCAGTGTGTATCAGTACAGTTTTGGAAAAGTCTATTCTATGGTATCTCAAGGGTATATTGAAGCAAACTTTCAAAGATCCACTGTGCCAGTCATTTCTGACTGGACTTGACTCTTGATGATAAAAGATGTGCTTATATTTTCAATTGAGCTTATTTGGAACCCCTTGTTTTCAAAAGAATTATCTACATAGGCTGAAAAGACCATTTAGAATTGTTTCTACGAAAATGGGATTCTGAATAGTACTCCTCTATTGAACATTTAAGAAAAAAATTCAGATATGATTGTCTGAGAATTTTGAAAATTGCATTTGGATGGAACACTGTAACATTCAATTCTATTTTTTCCCAGAATGCTTCCATGATAAAGATTTCCAGTGTTTCATTAACTCTCATAGGTGTCATTTCCATTGCTACATTCTATTTCTAGGATTTGAAATACTGAAGTAGTGTTTACCCTATTTCTTCCACATGATTTCCTATCTAATATGAATGATGTCTCAACTACTATGTGTATAACATATCATTGATTTTTCCCCCAAAAGATTACCTTTGAGTTTTTCAAAACATTGTGTCTTAAATCTACATTTGATACTGCCTAAGCAACAACTGAAATCACAATATATCAAAAAAGTCCCCCTTTTTACATCTGCACTTTTGTTTGCTTTAATTTTAGAATGTATACTGCTTATATCACTATTTCTTTTATTTAATAAAACAATGAGAAATCATTACAGAATGAGTGAATTAAAATATTTATGTATCACACATTTAAATCACTTGTAGAATAGAAAGTGATGTTTAATATTTTTCTGCTAATGTAAAAACCCAAAAGGAAGGTACAGATCAAGAACTCTATTCTGTGCTCCTGGGCCCTCTCTGTAAAGCTGTAAGGTTGTATTATTTTCTTCATTTCTCCAAATCTAACAAGTGGTTTGTATATGGAAAATTTCAAATTCAAATGGAATTTGAAAGAATATTGCTACTTCAAAAGGTTATCACTTTTTCCAATATGCTACAAAGGTTTTCTGCAAAACCATCTACTTTCACTATAAAGAAGTTTGGACTGCAGGACTTATTTTGAACTCCCGCTACGAGGAGGCAGAGCTGTCCAAGGGCGTGTCCGTGTGCCCGTCCGTGTGCTCCCTCAAATTACTCCCCCTTGCTTCAGACACACTTACCCCATCCTCCGTGCCTCTTTTTAAAGCAGTTCTGGAAAACGTCTGTGGGTGTCTTTGCTTGCACCGTCATGGCTGTCTTGTTGTCCTGAGTCAGTGCAGAGCCTGTACCTTTCATGGTCACCTCGCCCAGATGTTCACTGCTACACTAGCCCAGATCCCATGAGAAGGCTAGGTGAGGACACTCTCTGGGGGTCACAAGCTGCCTTTCCCGTGGATGGCACTCAGAAACAAAATTCATCGTATTTTTGCTGACGCCTCAAAAAGGCACAAAGTGGCACTCCTGGAACCGCTTCTGAAAGTGGCAGGAAGGGTGGCATAAGTGTGCGAAATGGCACGGAGTAACTGGAAAAAGGTCAGTGGGAGTGTATGTTTTACTTTAACCAATTTTTGAAATTTAAACATTCAGTGTGTATCTTGATCAGCCTTGGATGAATTGTATCAAAAGTCCTGATGTATTACTTTGAAAAGTAATGGCCTTAATGCTTACATGGAGCCTTTTGCTCTTTGAAGGTGTATCTCTCAGATGCGTATGTATTATAACACATGCAATATTTTAATCTTTTAATCTATCCTAGAAAGAAGAAACATTTTATATTTGAAAATCTTTATTTTTCATAAAACACCCATCTATTCAAGATTTTACTATCTGCACATAAGCAATAGTTTTCAGTAATTATAATGTTTACTATTAAATCTAGTCACTTCATATTATAATCAAATTATGCCTAATAATTGCTGAAATATTTAAACATATTATCTCTTTTTATATTATGGCTGGTAAAATTATGGCTCTGAGTTTATTCTCTGGTCAATTTTACTATTTCTATGATTGCAAATAATAGTTAAAATACTGGCAGACTTGTATATTCATTACAAAAAGTATGGTCATGAACTGTACTTTAATACAACAATTTTTAAATATCATTATTTCATAATAAAAACAAAGACATCCTTACATGTAGAATTTTGCTGTAATAATCTAGACATATATAATTAATATAGCTGAATAGAACAAATGTACACCATCAAAAGAATTGTAACATTTCACTTGACTACAGAGAACAGGAGGTGAAAGAAACTGGAAATGTTGCCTTGAGATGTTTTTGTTTCCTACAGATTCCAAAAAGAGTCTTCTGAATAGATGAGTTCCACAATGCCTAGGAAATTTTTAATTAGAATTGTATTGATGTATTGTATCGGGAGATAGTTACACACAACACTCATTTTTGCACCCAAAGACGTATTTATCTTGCCAAGAAAGTAATTAAGAAACAGAGTTGAGTGAGTAAATCAACCTTGATCCTGTAACTTTGGCCAGAGGAGTTTCTGTGATTTAAGGAAATGCTGAAGATTG
>PVIC010023919.1:0-26867 GCA_004025085.1 Thryonomys swinderianus
TTTTGAGACAGGGTCTCACTTTGTAGTTCAGGCTGGCCCTGAGCTCACTATGTAGCCCAGGCAGGCCTCAAACTCAGCAAACCTCCTGCCTCTGCCTCCTGAGTGCTGGGATTACAGGTGTGAGCCACCATGCCAGGCACTGTGGTATGTGGTATTGTTGCTGGTGGGCGTGAGTCACCACGCCCAGCATTGTATGTGGTTACCGGGGATCAAACTCAGGACCTTGTGCTTGCGAGGCAGGCGCCAGAACCACTGAGCTAAATCTCCAGCCCATTTGCATTACTTTTAAAGAACAGGAGAAACATCAGTCTGTTTCCTTCCACTCTGAGCTTCTTATGAATCAATGTAGAACTGCCTGGGCTTTGGGAACAGATTGGAAGGATGTATCCTTTCCTAATTGTGCTGCCTAGAAAACAATCTCTCTGAGCTTCATTTTTTAGTAACTGACATATCAGTATTAACCACCACTTCATTTGGTTGCAGTGAGAATGAAATACAGTTCACAAAGTGCCTAATTCAACATGTGGCACACTGTAGAAAATTTACTTTTTTTTTTCATTTGTTTCCCAGGACCTAGGCATGGTCATAGGTAAAATGTCCTCATTTTGGGGCTGGAGATTTAGCTCAGTGGTTCTGGCGCCTGCCTCGCAAGCACAAAGTCCTGAGTTTGATCCCCGGTAACCACATAAAATGCTGGGCATGGTGACTCACGCCCACCAGCAATCAATACCACATACCACAATGCTGGGCATGGTGGCTCACGCCTGTCATCCCAGCACTCAGGAGGCAGAGGCAGGAGGATTGCTGAGTCCAAGGCTCATCTGGGCTCCATAGTGAGCTCAGGGCCAGCCTGAACTACAAAGCAAGACCCAGTCTCAAAAAAAAAAAAAAATGTCCTCATTTCCCAGTAGAAAATGTTGAACTGACCAGACCCACCTGGGTCCTATAGGGCTCAGGCTGGCTCTGTCCAAAGCCCACTAAATCAGCACTAGACTGGGTCTCGACCCATCTCCAGAGCTAGCTCCTCCCTAGAACTGCTTCATACCCTTTCACCAGCCCCAAAGAGCCTGCATGTTGAACCCGAAGTCCCAGCTACTACCCCTCTGGCCTCATCCACCTCCTCCACTTCTGGAGAAATTTCCAGTGTGACAACAAACAAGTCTGCAGGGCTATGCCAGCTTCCCAAGTTTTATAAGTCCTGGGCCTTGGGAAGAGGGAATGCTTGGGTAAGCCTGCTTTCTTCCCCATTTTGCTTGCTCTTACGGTATTCTATTTTTAGAGTCTCTTCTATTCTATTACTGCTTTTACGGTATTCTACTTTTAGGGTTTTAAAACATACCTTCAATTAACTTATTATGAAGGTGCTAGGATACAAAAAGGGATTTGTCATGGTGCCAGGTACTCTGTACACATTCCCTCATTTAATCTTTAAGTACAGCCACACAGGTAGTATTGCTGTCAATTCACATTCAAGAAGTTTGAGCCCCAGAGGATGTAATTTACCAATGATTACACAGAGAGTGAACGACAGAAATACAACCAGGACCAAGCCCTCCAGTTTGTCATCTCAAATACTTCCTCCTGGGCCATATAATCCCTCACTACATGAACTGTCTGAGATAGGCTAGCTCTGATGAACTTTTGTATGCAGTCTGAGTCAATTTATAGAGAGAGCTATTATTATGGGCATAATTGACTGTGGATTTTGGTTGCCTGTATTTTCTAAAATTGCATTTAGAGAAATTACAAAATTGCACCATATTTGTACTGCAATTACATTTTCCTTCCTCCCCCTTCTCCTTGACAACCCATTCCCCTTCTCCCCTCTACCACCACCGTGACTATTTTGCATATTAGCTTAAGCGTGACAGCAGAACTGCAGGGACTCAATGGTGCAATGACTTATGCATTGGTCCCAGGGGCTAGCCACTCTGTCTCAACTTCCTGCAAATTGCAAGGACATGGGAGGAAGAATATTACATGGAGAGAGGTAAAAAGTCAGGATACATCATGAAATAGAGGTGAGATAGACCCTTGTTTCCCTTCACCTAGTTCTTTTTTCAGGAATTTTAAAAGAAGAATGTAGTCTCTCTTGAAGTCATGAGGGCTTCGAGGGGATTAGATTGGGGAAGGAAGTAATTCACTGAACATTTAATAAAGTTCCAGACACTTAATAAGGATTCATTTGTAGAACCCAAAAACAATTCCTCAAGGTTAGTATAATTAACTAAATATTACAGGTGAGAAATCTAGGGCTCAGAGGCTCAGCCATTTGCCTAATTCTTCTATAAGTGCTAGAAGTAGAATTCAAATCAAGGAATTTGAAGACTTCCCACAGAAACTCTCTGAATAGCTATAATCTGCATCTTCATTTGTGCAATTGATATTTGGATCCGAGGGCAGAACCTTAAATTGATTCATCTTACATTTTATTTTGTTGGAATCAGTGAGTCTACATGATTTTTACCAGCCTGGTCATTTATGCAGATAACATTACACAACTGATTTGTACCATCTGCAAAATTTATAAACCTCAACAACGCCATTAAACTACACAAGAGTGAAGGATTTTATAGTTGGCAGCATTTTGATACATAGTTGTTACCAACTTCTTTTCATCTCTCATGCTAGTATGAGATCTCATCACTTCCTCTTTGGTGGCTAAAAGGAATAGGAAATGGTATTTGTGTATAGCAATAGGTTGTTATAATTGCTACAATACAATTTATAGTATGTTCTATACTCAAGTGGTCTTAACTACTTGGTTCTTGGTTCTGATCAAATTCCAAGTGTAGTCTCAAGAAAACTGAAGGGTAGTCCCTTTGCCATGGCATCTCTGATGCGTATCCTGTACACAGACTCATCCCCCTCAGGAGATGTCCTTCCTACAATTCTGTGTCAGAGAAATTCTTATTTTGCAGTATCAGGGCACAATAGGTACATTGAGGTGTGCTGATATAGCTCCTGGCATGGAAATTTTCTCCATCTTGAACGCTAAGTCCAAGATTTCTTGAAAACAAAATTTAGTCCTGCTGTCCCCAAGTATCTCACATATGCCTAGGACTCAGAGGATCCTCCAGTCTTTCTGAGAAGCTGTGTAGCAATCACCAACTTTGTTTCCTTCCGGGACTGTACCAGGAGCTGCTCTTATCTACACTGAACACCTGGGCTCTTGTTACGCTTTCCTGGAAAGTGGGGACTGGTGATGGGCAGACCAGTGACCACAGAGGACTGTAGGCAAATATCACAAAGTAACCCAGAATGCACAGCCACAAGCCAAGAACCTGGGGTGAGGGGTATAGAGAGACCAACAGTATTATTACTCTGGAGGAGACAGGAGCATAGCAGATTGGTATATCTGGGGGAAGCACGACAAAGTGAACGTCAGAGATGAGGGAAAGAGGCGTCCGTCTGAGTCATCCCACTGGCAGTGGCTCTAAATCCCATCTGGCCATTCACTCCATCAACATGTGTTTTCTTATGATCCTCATTCCTTCCACTCATTATTCTCTCTTTCATTCGTTCTACATAATGATCATGTATCTACCACATCTCTAGAAAAAAGGTAGAGAAAGACCCAGGCTATGAATATGAGCCCTGCTTCACCATGGGAGCTAAAGGAACCCATAAACATCCTCCAGATGTTTCTTTCCTCTCCCACCGACCCTGACAAATGTTTGAGTTTTTAGAAGGCTTAATTTTTCATAGTTTTCAGAGCTCTGGAAATACTATTCAAAAAACCTTTTGTATAATGATATGGATGATAGGTAATACCTGAGTGCTTTTCAGAATTTAAGTAATGTTTTCCCCATCCTAAATCACTTTATTTATACATTAGAAGCATATAGTGAGATAGACGCTACTAATGTGCTTATTTTTCAGATAAGGTGGCCTAGACATAGAGACAGTAGGCAATGTGCTCTATGTCACACAGCTCATGTGAGAGAGGGCTGGGCTCTTGAGTGGTGGTCTACAGGCAAAAACTCTATTCTTAGCTATGGTACCATCTACATATTGGACAAAGTGTGGGTGTTAAAGAAAGTTTCAGATGTGTTGTTTTTGTTTTATACTGAATTGAGCTTCCTGTAGTGATTGCTAGTAGAAACTGTTGAAAGCCTATTCAGTCCTCGTCCTAGTCACTAATGGCTATGCTCAAAGCCAGCTGTGTTTAGTCTTACACCAGCAGGAAAGAAACAAATTCTATGCAGAAGAAATGAAGGTGGAATCCTGTTATAACTGGGGGATGCTGGATATTCTGGGAATAAAAGCAGTTTTTTCAGTGCTAAAATTATTTTTTAGCCTGTGTCAGGTGCTCAGCTGGTGACCAGGAAGAAGCTGGAATTGACTGACATGGGGAGATACTGATAGTGAACCTGGAAAGGTCAGGCTGAGACAGATGAGAAGGACTGGCAAGAAGGGTGCCTGCTTGCTACAGCTGAGAACAGGAAATGAGAAATAAATTAACCTGGATGTGAGAGATGAACAAAAAGAAAGCCTTTCAAAGCCACACATGGGGCTTGTTCCACTATCATTTAAAGATTCCTACCAGTTGAGAAACTGAAAATGTAAGAAAGTCCTAGAATGTATGATAGACACTGTAAAATTGAAAATATCCTAAGGGAAATGGGAGGGGTAGAGGTTATTAAATAGGGGAAAGAAAAAATTGTGATGGTAAAAAAGAAAGGGGAAACAAACTCACGTTTATAGGGGCTGGGGATTGTAGGGTGGGTAGGGGGATGGGAAAAAAATGAGAATTAAGTCTGTCATATGCTAGGACAAATTCTCAATGTTGAGTGTGATCATGATGTGTATATAAAATGTACCTATATCACAATAAATTTTAAGAAAAAAGATTCATACTAATGAAGGTGGTCATTGTCATCAGAGAGTTTCCTGTTGTGCTATGGTCAGTATTTGGCACCTAGGTGGTATGGGGAAAAAGAAAGAGTGGAGTCCTCTCTGATGGGATTTACAAACCAGAGGGGGCAGCATGCCTTGACTCTCCTGACGTGCCACTGTCAGCACATAACCAACCTAACAAAAGCAGCCATGGTACATTATTTATTTGTTACTCATTAGCAAGTGACTACCTAGTCCTCTTTCTACAAAACACTTTTTGTTATAACTCAATTCTCTCTCTTTCTCTCAATATACAAATATAATTAAACACAAATTTTATAAAATAATAATTTGTTTGGGCCAGAGATATAGCTCAGTGGTTCTGGCGCCAGCCTCGCAAGCGCAAGGTCCTGAGTTCGATCCAAGTAACCACATACAATGCTGGTGTGGTGACTCATGCCCAACAGCAATCAATACCGCAAACCACAGTGCCCGGAGTGGTGGCTCATGCCTGTCATCCCAGCACTCGGGAGGCAGAGACAGGAGGATTGCTGAGTTTGAGGCTTGCCTGGGCTACATAGTGAACTCAGGGCCAGCCTGAACTACAAAGCAAGATCCTGTCTCAAAAAAAATAATGATAATCCTTTTCATGGTTGATGCTGATAATTTTCATCCTATGCTATCATTTTAAAATGTTATCATGAGCCATTATCGCTATGACATTATGGCTGACTAGTGAGTCTGTACCTATAGTATGAAAAGCATTACTCTAAGTCAGAATTCTTTCTTTTAACCTGAGGCAATGAGATGGTTCCAATGAAGAAGAAATTTTTAAATCATTTTTTTAATAATTGTAATTTTTAAGAAATAAGCCAAGGCCAGGGATGAAGAAAAGAGCCCTAACCAGCTATTACTAAGATATTATAATAAAAGTTTAAGAAATTCATGCATAGATTAGTTTAGAACTGGGAAAACCTGAGTCTAACATGGACAACAAAGATTTTTCTACCAAATGAGCAAAATTCTGTAAATGTGCAAAGAAGGCCAAGTAAATAGCTCTACTTTTCCCCATCTGAGGAACCATTGAAGAATACAGAAGTAAGACATCTAAATCTTCAAACACTGGCTTGTTTTTCTCACTGATAACGTGAATACTAGAAAAATATACCTTCCTTAATAATAAACCTCAAACAAGTCTTGCCACAAGTGGTACTAAACATTTGAGGACTGTCTGACATTTGTCCATTGTTCCTTACAACAAGAGGGAACAAACCAGAATTCTGGGTATATCCTAAAAAAGGAAGAGTGCTGACCACCACTTATCCTCAACCCCTTATCTCAGTCACCACTACAGTCAACACTCTCCCCCGTGGGGAGTTTGAATGACAGGGCGGTGCAAGGTGGCTGATGTCCTGCGTAAGGAGGCAAGGAGCCAGGGGAGGGACCATGTTTCCCATAAACACTGCAGGCCAGAGATGGTCTGACCGTAATGTCACCATCTACCACACCCTAGCAAAATACTATTCCATATTCTCTCCTTGTATTTGCTATGAAAATGATTGTGACTTCTACACCATCATAAACAAGTGGAACAATGACTCTTATTCAAAACCTTTACATCTGATTCAACAGGCATTTGTGGCTTTCTGCCATTTCTGAGAGTGGGAATGCCATTCCTTAAGGGCATGCACTTTCTGTCCCAACCAGGTTCTGTTTAGAGTTCTTTATCCTCTAGTGCCTTCTAACAGTATCCCATGACTTCTATTCAACCAGGCTGTTCCCGGGTTAGTATCTGGAGGTGTAAGCTTCAACTTACACAACTCTATATCTCTCAAAGTGCCCAGCACAAGATCTTTAAAAATATTTTTATGAAGAAATAAAACAAATTTTCATAACCAAAAATAAAGCAATAAAAACAGTAGTCATTCTGTGTTATCTTCAAAATGTTATTTAATACAAGACGTAGCCAAAAAGATCCTTATAAAAAAGAAACAACACAAACTTTCTCTTCAATAAATTAAGATAAACTGTAGTATGGAACAAACTCATGTGTATATATATATATATATTGAAATATTTTAAACAGTGGAATATGCAATTTGGGTAAATATTTGAACTTCTTACTTTGTATTTATCACTCTTCTAGTTTGCTTTTTATGGTATCTCTCTCATAAGAGACACCATGTAATGTTTGAACTTGTGTGTCTGATTTATTTCATTAACAGTACATTCTCAAGTTGCGTCTATTTACCTACAAATTCTTCAAGTTTATCTTTCTTTCTGGCGGTGTAGTACTCCATTGTATATAAACACTGTGTTCTCCTTATCCATTCATTGGTTGACAGATATATATATATATCTATATATACACTATATACATAGATATCTATATACCTATACATATCTATATATATATATATAGATATATATAGATATGTGTATATATATATATATATATATATATATATATACACTATACCCAAGAGTTAGCTATTATAAATTGCATCAGAGGGATTTTTTTTTTTTCTTTTTTGAGACAGGGTCTCGCTTTGTAGTTCAGGCTGGCCCTGAGCTCACTATGGTGCCCAGGCAAGCTGCCGCGAACTCAGCAATCCTCCTGTCTCTGCCTCCCAAGTGATGGGATTACAGGCGTGAGCCACCAGTCCGGCACTGTAGTATGCAGCGTTGATTGTTGGTGGGCGTGTCTCCACACCCAGCATTGTATGTGGTTACTGGGGATCGAACTCAGGTCCTTGCACTTGCGAGGCAGGCGCTGGAACCACTGAGCTAACCCTCCGGCCCAGAGGGATTTTTTTGTTAGTTAGTTAGTTAGTTAGTTAGTTAGTTAGTTAGTTAGTTAGTTAGTTAGTTTGTTTGTTTGTTTGTTTTGAGACAGGGTAGTTCAGGCTGGCCCTGAGCTCACTATGTAGCCCAGGCAAATCTCAAACTCAGCAGTCCTCCTGTCTGCCTCCCAAGTGCTGGGATTACAGGTGTGAGCCACCATGCCAGGCACTGTGGTATGTGGTATTGATTGCTGGTGGGCGTGAGTCACCACGCCCAGCATTATATGTGGTTACCGGATCAGGGGCTTGAGCTTGTGAGGCAGGCGCCGGAACCACTGAGCTAAATCTCCAGCCCATCATCAGAGGGATTTTTGCACAGTAGATTCTTTCCTCTGAACAGCAACAGCCTTTCCTCAAATCGTCACAGGTTAAGTCCTGATCATTCACCTCAAACATCACCTTTGCAAATAGGCTTCACTTCAGGCTGGAGATCTAGCTCAGTTATTTCACCTACCTTGCAAGCACAGGAACCTGAGTTCAATCCCCAGTACTGCCAAAAAATAAAAAAACAAAAACACCTCACAACAACAACAAAGAGGCTTTCCTTGACCATCATATAGAAATAGCTGCAAGCTAGGTATTTAGTTCAGTGGTTTTGGTGTCTGTCTTGCAAGTGCAAGGTCCCGAGTTTGATCCTGGTATCTACACACCACAACGATAGGCGTGATGACTCACGCCCACCAGCAATCAGTACCACACAACCACAGTGTCAGGTGTTGTGGCTCATGCCTTATAATCCCAGCATTTGGGAGGTAAAGGCAGGAGGACTGCTGTGAGTTTGAGGTTTGCTTGGGCTGCATAGTGAGCTCAGGGCCAGCCTGAACTACAAAGCGAGACCCTGTCTCAAAAAAAAAAAAAAATGTAGCTGGCGTCGGAGATTTAGCTCAGTGGTTCCAGTGCCTGCCTCGCAAGCACAAGGTCCTGAGTTTGATCCCCGGTAACCACATAAAATGCTGGGCATGGTGACTCATGCCCACCAGCAATCAATACCACATACCACAGTGCCTGTTATGGTGGTTCACGCCTGCAACCCCAGCACTCGGGAGGCAGAGGCAGGAGGATTGGTGAGTTCCAGGCTTGCCTGGGCTACATAGTGAGCTCAGGGCCAGCCTGAACTACAAAGAGAAACCCTGTCTCAAAAAAAAAAAAAAGTAGCTGTAACTCAAAAAAAATGATTATCACATCAATCTTTCCATATCTTCCCTTTCCTTTTTCATTTATCCACTAGAATATGTGTGCCATGGGAGCAAGTATTTTATCTTTTTTCTTTTACTTTTAGTGCTTACAAAAACTTATGGGTAGAATTCATGACATTTTAAAATAAATGAAAAATACATGAGGAAATGGGAATCTGCATTTCTCAAACTCCACCCCTGTAAGAGAGAGAAGGAATATTGGGTATTTTGCCCAAAATCTCTGTTGATTTTGGTAGGCAGTCTTGAAGAGAAATAGCACAGTAGGCTCTGTACTACTTGACTTATTCTGTAATAATTCTTTAGTAACAAGGAACAAACAATGTGCTACTTAGCAGATGCTTTTTCAGGTCAAAGCAAAACAAACTTTCATCATTCCTGTCACTCAAAGTCTTAGCTGGGTAGGGAAATAAATCAGACAAGTTAATGTTTTCAAATAGTTTTGACTGGATGGGCTTATAAAATCCCTCATGAAAGAGTTTTTTTGTTTTTGTTTTTGTTTTTGTTTTTGTTTTTGAGATAGGGTCTCACTTTGTAGTTCAGGCTGGCCCTGAGCTCACTATGTAGCCCAGGCAAGCCTCAGACTCAGCAATCCTCCTGCCTCTGCCTCCCGAGTGCTGGGATTACAGGCATGAGCCACCACGCCTGGCATGAAAGAGATTTTTAAAAGAATAACATCCCAGTCTTCTTTATACAACAGGAAGGGCCGTGGCCAGCAAACCTGTGTTCAGATGGAGTCCTGGCTGGCATACGTGATGCCGGTGTTGACTGGGCCCCAGTGCTTGAGGATTCAGCATCTCCCCCACATGACCGCCCCTCGGGAGGGATCTGTTTTTACCCCATGAGTCCTGGGACACTACTGTTCAGATTAATGTGGTGGAAGATGAAAGTAACCAGAGAAAATGGATGCACAAACTATCTTTATCTTTGAACTGAAAGACAATTATTGGGAAGTGGAAGGGGTAGATGAAGGGAAAAGGTCTTCAGTAGTTGAATGTATGAATTTGGGAGACTTCAGAATGAGAGAGAAAACAGTTTAAGAGATGTTTACTGCAGGAAGGGAGGGAAAAGGGAGAAAGAGAGGGAAAGAAAGGGAAAAAAGTCTAAAGGTTTTTTCCTAAACACTTCAAATCCAAGATACTGTGAAAAACCTTATTTTATTTGGGGAACACAGCAACTAGCTTGCAGACTTTTGTTTCTCAGGTATAATTCCAAACCAGAAGGATACAGTTGAGCTATGAAAATACTGTAGAATAACAAAGATTGTTGGGATTCAGCCTGAGACAGAGTGCACAATATTATTCTCAACAGTCATTATACGCAATCTTCCTCTAGCTTAATCTACATGTTTCTCCTCTTTATTTTGATTTTTATCTCTTTGATGTCCTTAGCTCAAGGATGAAGAGTTTCAGCCATAGCAGTTTTGTCTCTTTGGTATGCAACTAACCCTCTTGCTGGGCCAATTATGCTGCCACTTAAAACTGTTTCTCACTGCTCTTACTAGTAGTAGCTTGTACTCCAAATTTCAAAAAGCCAGAGAGAGGGGGGAAAAAAATCAAAGAAATTTTGTGTGTTAAGAATCCTTTGATTACAAATAGCAGGAATTCAACTCAAAATACATTAATTAAAAAAGACAATGTATTAGAAGTATTGGATGTTTCATAAAAAAGCTGGGAAAGGCAGCAGTGTTTTGAGTCTTGGGGAACTGGAGTCTGGAGGTGTATCACATCAGCACTCTGCTCAGCCCAACAGCTCCAATCTTCCTGTGTTCTTTCTCATGCAAATTTCATTTCTCTACATAGCAGTAGATGTGAGCATAGTTTTAGTATGAGAGAGAGACTAACTCGGTAAGTTTTTGGACATTGCAACAAAATACCATGTACTGGATATTTTCAACAACAGAAATTTATTCCTCACAGTTATGAAGGTTAGGAAGTCTGAGATCAGGGTGGAAGCATGATCAGGTTCTGGTGAGAACTCTTGTGAGCTTGAAGGTAGTTGTCTTCTTTCTGTGCCCTTGTATTGGAGGGAGCAGAATAAAGAGAATGAGTTTTCGTCTCCTGGTAAATGTACTGATTCCATTGAGGGCTTTACACTTATGAACTAATTATTGCTCAAAGGTGCCATCTTTAAATATTATCACATTAGGTATTTAGAATTCAATATATGACCTTTCAGAGGTTACAACCAGTCCACAACAGACTGAATAGAGCCTAAATGACACATTTGATCTCATGTTGAAAAATCCAAGAAAGGATCTCATTGAAGTTAAGTCAAATGTCAACCCTGCAATAAAACAATCATGTTAAGGGGAAAAGAAAGAAAGAGTAGTTCCTCCACATGCAGGGTATTGAGAGAGAAACAGTCCAAATATGTTACTGAAATACCAAATAATTTATCTGGAATCCTTACAAATAATAAGAGCATTAATTGAGGAGAAGAAAATGGTGAAAGTGGGGAGAAAGTAAAATCTCACTAATTCTCCTTCTGTTATCTGAATGGGAAGGTGAGATTACACAACAGAAAGCAATTCAAGAGCTTCTCATGATGTTACTTCTCGATGGCTTAAAAGAGAGGTCACTAAGAAATCATGAAATTCACTACTAGAAAGGTTTCTTCATTACCATATTGCAAAGCAATTTATCCATGATCTCCTGGAAAACTTATTTTTTTCTATGCCTTCCTTTGTAAGTATTAGGGCATATTCAAATATTTACCACATAAAATTTACTTAGTTTCTACTATTTTCTTCCTCTAAACCACAGACTACATTATTAACATTCCAGCTCTTCTGTGGTATTTCTCACATTTTTTCAGTAAAAGACAAAGATAGAAGACTGAAACATCTAGAAAGACGTATATGTATTTTTTATTTTTTTTTGAGACAAGGTCTCACTTTGTAGTTCAGGCTGGCCCTGGGCTCACTATGATGCCCAGGCAAGCCACCGCGAACTCAGCAATCTGCCTGTCTCTGCCTCCCAAGTGCTGGGATTACAGGCGTGAGCCACCATGCCTGGCACTGTGGCATGTGGTATTGATTGCTGGTGGGCGTGAGTTGCCACGCCCAGCATTCTATGTCGTTACCAGGATCAAACTCAGGACCTTGCGCTTGCGAGGCAGGCGCCAGAACCACTGAGCTAAATCTCCGGCCCAAGATGTATATGTATTTTTCTTATCTATGAAATATAAAATCTACCCAATTCCATTCCATTCTTCAAACTTGAAATTGTATATATGCATAACAGAAAAACAATTCACAATCACATTTAGCAACCCTTTCTTTATTGAATTCTTTATTGGTACATTTTATACACAGTTCACAATCACACTCAACATTGGGAATTTGTACCAGTATATGACAGACGTTAATTCTCATTTTTACCCATATCCCTACCCACCCACACCCCCGATCCCTTATATACATGCTATTTCTTTTTCTTCCCAAATCATATTTATTCTTTCCCCTCATTAAGTTCCCCTGTCACATTCCCTTTGAATATTTCCTATTTTACAAAACCTATCATACATTCTAGAACTTATTTACATCTTCAGGTTCTCATACCAGAGAAAAGATATAGTATTTACATATCTGTGATCTATTTATTTCATTTATTAGTGTGTCCTCAAGGTGTATCCATTTGGACATAAATGAATGAAATGTGTCATCCTTTATGGCAGAGTAATACTCCATTTTATTTTTTTTAAACCCACAACTTCTTTATCCAGTCTCCAGTCAATGGGCATCTGGGTTGTTTCCAAGATTGGGCTATCACAAACTGAGCTGCTATGAGCATGGGTGCACATATGACTTTATGACACGATCCTTTTAATTCCTTTGGGTATATTCCTAGCAGGAGAATACCAGGGTCAAATGGGATCTCTAATCCTAGTTTTCTGAGGAATCTCCACACTGATCTCCACAATGGTTATAGAAGTCTATAATCCCACAAACAGTGGAATAGGGCTCCTTTCTCCCCACAGCCTCTCCAGCATTTATTGCTGGTTGATTTCTCAGTAGCAGCCATTCTTTGTGGAGTGAGGTGGCAACCCTTTTGACTCATAGAACAGTGGGGAGTCAGGAAGATGAGCTCAACAAGGCCTTCTAGGCACATATCAATATCATCGCTCTTAGATGAGAGGGAAATGAAGGGCAGAAAATGTTTTTAAAAGGCAGAGATCAATAGCCCTGCATATCCCATATACCCTAATAGTTACAACTTAGACTATAATCAAGATTTAGCTTTCCCAGAATTTTTGCTGGTATGCTTCTAAATAAAAATGAGTAATAGGACACAATTGTTTTTAGAAAAAAATAAATCACTTTTCGCTTAACAAATACCTATTGAGTGCCACCTATGGGAGCCAAACAGAAACAATTCGATCAGTGTAGGGGTAGGCAGCTAGAAGAGAGGACGCAATCAGCAGCACCTCTAGAATAATGCAGCCAATATAAAGGGAAGAACTATCAAACATGCTTTGGATGCTAAATATACTAGGCTGGCAGGATGGGACTTTCACTGAAAATAGAAGGATGAGAACAGAACAGTGCCTCTGGACTCAGAAAAGCAGGATTCCACCACAGGCTCAGCGCCTGTGCACTGTCATATGAGTGGCGTCCCATTCACTCACTTTCACTGAAGGTAGCCATCGAGAAGGTGGCTGCAGTAACTGAGGCAAGAGTGAGCATGACACCTACGTAAGTAAGGGGAGAGACGGTGGTAATATTTCTTGGCTTTCAGAAATATGCAAAAGCCAGGCTGGTGACACATGGCTGCAGTCCCTGCTCCTTGGGGGGCTGAGGCAAGAGCTGTACTTGAGCCCAGGTGTTTGAAACCAGCCTGAGCAATGTAGTGAGACCCCACAACAAACAACAAAGAGTCAGAATGCTGACCAATAGTTTTGCCATTTGGGTGGACACAGAGGAGAGGAATCATGAAGATCTTCTGTTTCGGGCCGGAGGGTTAGCTCAGTGGTTCCGGCGCCTGCCTCGCGAGCGCAAGGTCCTGAGTTTGATCCCCAGTAACCACATATAATGCTGGGCGTGGAAACACTCCCACCAACAATCAACACCGCATACCACAATGCCGGACGTGGTGGCTCACGCCTGTAATCTCAGCACTCGGGAGGCAGAGGCAGGAGGATTGCTGAGTTCGCGGCGGCTTGCCTGGGCACCATAGTGAGCTCAGGGCCAGCCTGAACTACAAAGCGAGACCCTGTCTCAAAAAGAAAAAAAAAAAAAAAAGATCTTCTGTTTCACTGCTAGTTACAATCTGCTAAGCAGTGGACGTTTGGGGTGAGAAGGACTCAGAGGAACGGTGAGTCACTGATGAACCTCAAGGGGCCTCCGACTTCCTTCTCCCCAAGAGGCTCCTGGGGCCAGTTCTACAGTTTCTTCGTCTGTCTTTGAATTCAGTGGGCTTCAGCCCCTGAAGCTCATGAGGAGCACAGAAGTGAGTCATCACTGCCCAGCATTCCGGAAGTTCATCGTTCATCGGGCCAGACTAGGGCTGGAGCTGGACGCCTCCACCCCCTGCTGCTACTGCCTCAGCCTGCTTCGGTGTCCTAAGCACGAGCAATGTGAGTGTTCGGTTTTGCTGTTTTGTTTCAGACAGAACGGAATTATTTCAGATCTGCTGCTTCAAATGACCCATCCACAGCCAGCTTTGATTTATCAGCTCACAGGCAGGGAACAGATTTCTCCAGAAGACTCAATCACAATCAGGCGAAATGAGCTTTGCTTGAGGGCCTCCAGCCACCTCTCCAAGGAGCAGATGCTGCCCAGCAGCCCGAGGTTCTGAAAGGCGGCCTCCAAGCTCGCGCCTCTGTCTCCTCCCTCCACCTGCAGCTGCGAGCCCTGTAATCCTGGCTCATTGCCTACAGCTTGTCCTAGAGCCCGTCAGCAAGCTCCTCCTGCTCTTCCCCCGCCCCCACCCGTATGAAGGACAGTTTTCTCAGTAATTCCTTTTGTGATTCATTTCTGGGTTTCTGCCTTTGCAAGAAATGGTCCATAGCCATTTTAAGCTTAATATTCAACGCAAATCTCTTACCTGGCCAAGGCTTAGAGTATTCTGAATGTTTGCAAAGATTTAGACAGAACATGAGGACCTGCTTCACCTGCTTTGGTGGGTGCTTGTGTGAAGAGATCAGGCTGGATAAAGGCCATCATCATTTGTAGGCCCTAAGGAAGACACTCCCACCGCTGCTTAAGGCACATCAGGGGTGTTCCACTAGTACATCTTCCAACACACACACACAATCTGTCTGTGGCATCTGACTTTAAAAGAGCAGAAGCTAGACCCACATGGCTGAATTCTAGGTATCTCCGTGACCTGGTATGAACTCGTGTTTGTATACTTGGCTTCGGGCAGTACCCCTGCTACTCCTCGCTGAGCCAGTTTCCCCACATCTAGAACATCACTCTGGGTATGGTCGCAAATAGGAAACTGGGTGCTCACGGATGGTCCTGGCAGGCGCTCAATACTCGGGGTATGTGATGACCCAGTTGTGAAAAATGTCATTTTCCAACATGATGATTCATACATGTTTTATACATTAACTGCTAGCTGAACATCAAAGTATATTTTGTTCAAAATCCTTTTGGTGTTTTGCTTTCACTTCCTCTGTCAATTAAAACCTCAGTGACTTCGGTTACTTCTCCTTAGAAGAAGAAATATGAGAAATGAGCAACACTGTGGGCTCTATTTCAATACTTGTAGAGTAATGTTGCACAGGCCAACAGTCCCTGTGTGCTAATGGGGGATGTTTGGTGGCTTGCCGAGGGTGTTTCTGGTTTTGGTGACACAGTGAAATTCTTGGGGCCCTAGGACTGCATGTCCCCTCATGTTCCCTGCAGAAACCCCAGCTCCTGCTGGCTGCGAGAGGACACGGCTGCACAAGCAGCAGGTGTCGGAGCTGAGGAAGGGCGGGCAGGACTGCGGAACAGAACAGGTGAGAGGGAGAGGAGAGGGAAAGGCTCCGGAGAAAAGGTGAAGAGTTCAAACCTGGAGGAATTCACTGCGCGTCGGGGGTCATGCCGACTCCTTTGTGTGACGTTGCTCTTTTTCTCAGCAGTCTCATTTTAACAGTTCCCTTGACAGATGGAGAAACTGATACTTAGAAAGTCTAACTTCCTCAGAGAAGTCTGAGGCAGGACTGAGAGTTGAACTCGGCAGCTGACCGCAGGACCCAGGAATTCTCACTCTGCAGTCTTCTTTCTCCAAGGAAGCGGACGCTCTCGGCTCAGAGGCCACAGAGCCAAAAAGGCCACTCAGCTGAGCCGCCTGCAGCGCTGGGCCTGCACCTGGACCTCACAGAAACTGGGCGGTGATAAACGGCAGCCGCTGGTGTTCCGCTCGCCTTGCCCCCATCTCTAGGGCTGGGGAGGCACCCGGGAGGACTTCCACACCGAAAGTGAGTATGAGAAATTACTAGAAAGGGCAACAGCTTCCCTCTTTTCACCTCACATACCTGATTATTCAAAAACAAAAAGCTCGATGGTGACAGCCAAGCTTAGAACTGGTGCTGTGGATAGCGAGCCGCCCCAGGTTAGGCTGAAGGATGGACTCCAGAGGCAGGGGCTGCGGCCCCGTCCCCGTCCCCAGGAGGTCTGCACTCTAACCTCATGCTGCGTAGCAAGCGTGTGGTTTTATTGTGATGGCACCAAGGGGATAAGAGCCATGGACTCCTGGGAGGTGAAGACTGAGGAGCCTATTTTCTAGGAGCTGGCTGCTTGAAGGCTGGTGCCCTGCTGGTTTGGGGGGTGGTGAGAAAGTTCTCTGCTTCTGTTCTCTCATTGCCCGTATAATCCAGAACATGACGAGAAATACAGCGCTCCACAAATAGCCGTGAAAATCCCAGCCTGTGCGCTGTGGTGAGACTGGGGCTTGGGCCACACCTCTGGGAGGCCAACCAGGACCCCCGGAGTTCAGAAGACTGAGATGAGCCGAGACTGGTGGAGGCAGAACTGGTGCTCTACAGAAAGGCCTCTAGCTAAAGGGAGCCGGGTTGGGGACACGCTGTTCTGAGGTGCCATGTACCTTGTTAGATGGGTGACACTGGCCACGCCACTCTATCCTACTTCACCCTTTGGTTCCGGACACCCTTTGTTATTGATCATCAGCTGCTGAGCTTGTATTTGGGGATTTGCTGTGGGCTGGGATCAAGGCACTGAATTCCCAGCTCAAATGCTACTGAGAAAGCCTGACTGTATGAGCAAAGACAAGTAAGAAGAATTTCTCAGAAAGGTTGGAAATCTTGTGTGTGTGTGTGTGTGTGTGTGTGTGTGTGTGTGTGTGTGTGTGTGTGGTACCGGGATCAAACTCAGGCTCTTGCGCTTCCACAGTAGGTGCGGTACCACTTGAGCTAAATCCCCGACCTAAGGCTGGAAATCTTCCCTGACCTTCTTAGGGCTGGTCTCACATGCTTTCCAAGCTTCATTTCCTGCATCTGCACTGCGGTTGGAGTGGGGCGTCAGACTTCTAGGGCCTCATTCACCTGCCCTGCTGTTCCACGATGCTGCCCCAGACAGCGGGTCTGAGTGTGGTGGGCACTGAGAGAACCCGTGGGTGGCACCATCTCTCTGCAGGGCCTCGAACGGTGGGGAAAGGAGACTGAGCCCATCTTCGTCGCAGGCCATGGCACAGTGGTGGTGGCTCCTGCTGGGGCTGTGGACAGTCACGGCCACCTGGGCTGGGGACAAGTGGCTCAACGTCTGCATGAACACCAGGCACCACAAGAGGGAGCCTGGCCCAGAAGACAAGCTCTTCATGCAGGTACAGAGGTCAGACCTGGCCTAGGGCCTGAAGCGGGCTTCCCCCCCCCCCCCCGCCCCCAGCAAATCAGGGAAATAACCAAAATCCCAAAGTTGTCTTTGGACCACTGATCATTTGGCTCCTTAGGGGACAAGTTTCCCAAATTCTCATCAGTGAGCTGTCCTGGTCATGTGAGAGGGCCCTCTGGCATCCCAGAGACCCACTGGTGGCCCAACACAGATCCCAAAACTCTGTCCCATGATAGGCCTGGGAAACAGAATGACCTCCGAGCTCCTACAGGCAACTGACAGGGATGTGGAGGGAGAAGTGAGCATCTAGCCTATCAGTCCTCCCACACAGCGCGGCCCCAGGTTCCCCAGGCTCCCTGGGACTCCTCCCTACTTGCCTTCCTCCCAGGAGGGCCTCTGTCGCCGCTCAGGACTGAGACCCCAGCAGCTGCACTCACCCTCCACCGCAGGGGGGCGCTGACCGCGGTGTGGTCTGGCTTTCTCCTGAGGGGCGCGTCCACTCTGCTAGCCTCCCGCCCCGGACAGTGAGCCTGCCTCTCACTCCTCAAGCCTACTGCTTTTTCCTCCACCTTCAGTGTGTCCCTTGGAAGGACAATGCCTGCTGCACGGCCACCACGAGCTGGCAAGCCCACCTCACAGTGTCGGAGCTCCACAACTTCAGCTTGGCCCACTGCGGACTGTTGACCCCGAGCTGCCAGAATCACTTCATCCAGGCCACCTGCTTCCATGAGTGCTCCCCTAACCTGGGCCCCTGGATCCGGCCGGTAAGAAGGCAGGAGGCTGGCCGAGCACTGTCTTGTCACTGAGAGCAAGGGGCTCCGACGGAATCATAGGCCGGGGTCTCAGGAGGAGCTGGAGGTGCTGCCCTGTTCAGACGCGAACAGAACTGGAGGCCTCTCTGGAGAAAGGGACGAGGGGAAGCGGCGTCTGGGCCCGAGGGACCCGGTCAAATGAGAACCCTGTACTGCGGGACTGTGTCCGCAGGGAGCTCAGGAGTTAGACAGACCTGAGTTTGAGTTCCATCTTTTCCTACTGGCTGTTCAGTGAGGCCGACTATTGTCCCACTTGGCCTCATTGTTCTTGTATGTTAAGAAATAATAGATCGAGATCTTATCAGGAGGATGTGCACATGGCACCTGCCACAGGTACCACTGGGGCTTATCGGTAGTCTTCAGATTGCTGCTGTTGATACTCTTGTCTCCAACTACACCCGCGTCAGGGGACCCCGCAGGGTGCACGGGAGCGCGTGGCAGGCCTGCCGCTGTGCCGGGAGGACTGCGAGCAGTGGTGGGAGGACTGCAGCAGCTCTTACACTTGCAAATCCAACTGGCTTGGAGGCTGGGACTGGAGTCAAGGTGAGCCGCGCCACGGGGCCCGGAGGAAGGGGCCTGGGAGAGGCCCCAGGCTGGGTACCGATGCCGCCCTTCCTAGGGAAACAAGCGAGGGACCGCGCTGGGAGGGCCCCCTGAGGCGCAGCTCTCTGCCGTTCACCCCCCAGGGAAGAGCCGCTGCCCAGCTGGGGCCCCTTGTCGCCCTTTCCCGGATCACTTCCCCACCGCGGCGGACTTGTGTGAGAAGATCTGGAGCCCCACCTTCAAGGCGAGCCCCGAGCACAGGAACAGCGGGCGCTGTCTCCAGAAGTGGTTTGAGCCTGGTCAAGAAAACCCCAACGCGGCTGTGGCCCGCCGCCTTGCCAGCCCCGCCCCCGCGCCCGCCCCGCGGCGCCCCTACACCCTCCCCGCCTTCGGTCTGCTCCTGTGGTTCCTCTCCTGATGGCCCCTTCTTTTCCCACTTGCTCCCAGCAGCCCTGGGCCAGGCCGTGACCAGCGCCTTCCAGGGCTAGGGCGGACTGAGGCCACACTGGCTAGTGCCTCAGGCCCCACCCCTGCCCCGTAGGAGCACTGCTCAGCAGTGCTACAGTGACCCACCCCTGCCTCTAAGAAAGGGGTGCAAGGAGGAACTCAGGACACCTACTTGCTTGTTCCGTCTACACCACCCCTTCTGTGGCGGAGCAGATGGCGGCAGCCTGGCCTCACCCCCCACTATGTTGCTTCCAATAAAACAGTGGTGGGCCAGTATTCTCTGTGTGTCTCTCTGCCCAGTCTTATGTGCACAGACCCTATGTGCATAAAAAAGGGAGCGAGCCTCGCCTGCTGCACTGAAGTCAGAATTAGAGTTCCTAAGAAATAGTAATTTCATAACATCTGCCACTCGTCCCCACAACACCTCTGATGTGACCACTTTCACCCCTCCCCATAAGAGATTCGCCATAACAAAGACACAGAGCCAGGCTGACGGGTGGGGCCACCCAGACTATCGGCCCAGTTTTGGATACTAAGTAGAGGCAGCTGTTTGCAGTGCTACCCTTCTTCCTTTTCTTCCCTTTCTTTTACTCCCAGAATCACAACATGTTAATCAGGAATTGTGGGAATCTGAATTCTAATCTAACCTGTCCGCTTTCTGTGTGACCATAGGCAACTCCTTTGACCATTTGATAAGACCGCTGATTTTTCTTTCAGCTGAGAGGAATGAGGTTGTTGAATCAGATGATTCAAGTTACAAAAAAAGAAAAAGGAAAAAGCTGGTGGCCTTGTTTGCTGAGATATGGTGTGTTTCTGAGGCAAGGCCGTGTCCGCCACAGGAGGCAGCATCCAAGTGAGCTGGAAGATGGGCACAACTTTGAGACTTCTGGGAGTCGCTCTGCATCTGCTCCACCCACTAGGAACATGGATCCTGACACTTAGCCTCTCCCAGCTCTAGACGTTGCCTTTCTTACAATCTTTTCTGTGTTAAAAAAAGGTCCTATCATCAGTGGCCTGGCTTTTCAAACAAGTGCTCGTTCTTGCCAGACATTAGCAAACTCTGCTCATCGAAGAAAGGCCTCTGCTCTTTCCGCACCTGTCTTGAGCTTGCTCTCTCACAGAGCAGGCCTTGTCCCACGTTTGCCACACTGCAATCACAAAGCTAAATGAAGTAGGAGGGCGAGGGCAGTGGGTGTGGGCTATTCAGGTGGCTGAGGCAGGAGGAGCAGAAGTCCAAGGACAGCCCGGACAACTTCTGAGACCCTATCTCAAAAAAATCAATAGTGGCTTGGAAAATTCAAGTTGGTAAAATCTCTTCAGAATCACAGACCAAACAAAGTGTGAGGTATTTGCTTAGTTTAATAAAGTTGAGAGTTTACTGTCTTTTTAAAGCATTTGGGGGCATAAATATTAAAAGGTAGCCAAAATAGATTAAAAGTTGGGCTAAATAGGGCCAGAGGGTTAGCTCAGTGGTTCCAGCATCTGCCTCGCAAGCACAAGGTCCTGAGTTCGATCCCTGGTAACCACATACAATGTTGGGCGTGGAGACTCACGCCCACCAGCAATCAATACCACATACCACAGTGCTGGATGTGGTGGCTCACACCTGTAATCCTTGCACTCGGGAGGCAGAGACAGGAGGATTGCTGAGTTCGCGGCGGCTTGCCTGGGCTACATAGTGAACTCAGAGCCAGCCTGAACACGAAGCGAGACACAAGTTGCAAGGAGGGGCTTATCTCTTTTTTTTTGTTTTTTGCTGCACATTCAGGCTATCTTTTTGCTGTCTGTTCTGTCAGTTTTCATCTTAATCTTTCAATCTTTTTAATTTTGGCAATCCACTTTTAATTTCCAGAAGACTTTTTATTCCCTTGTTTTTCATAGCCTGCTGTTTTTGGTTTTATGGATGTAATATCTTTTTACATCTCACCAAAGATCTAATTAGATTATTTTTCAGGAGCTTTTTCTAGCCTCTGAATGCTGTTCTCTCCAAGGTCACTCTGTTCTGTTCTGATTGTCTCCCATGTGCTGTTGGGCTTTGCCCGTCTGCTGACTTTGGCTGTCTGACCATATTTAAGAGTGAGGGGCTGGATCCTCAAAATTTTTTTATTTTTTTATTTTTATTTTTTTTGAGACAGGATCTCGCTTTGTAGTTCAGGCTGTCTCTGAGCTCACTATGGAGCCCAGGCAAGCCTCGAACTCAGCAATCCGCCTGTTTCTGCCTCCCGAGTGCTGGGATTATAGGCGTGAGCCACCACTCCCGGCACTGTGATATGTGGTATTGATTGCTGGTGGGTGTGAGCCACCATGCCCAGCATTGTATGTGGTTTCCGGGATCAAACTCAGGACCTTGAGTTTGCGAGGCAGGCGCTGGAACCACTGAGCTAACCCTCCAGCCCTGGATCCTCATTTTAACTGTGTTTTATCTGTTTTTCCCTTCCATGGTTGCCTATGTGAGTCTTCCTCCAGCTCAGTATACAGGTGCTGGGGTTGGAGGGTCTCTGGGTACAGGGTTGGTTGGCTGACTAGATGCTAATTCAAAGGGCAGAAATAAAACTCGCAAACGAGAGCAAAGCCTGTTTATTCCAAGCATGTTGCAATGAGGGAGTCAGTCAAGTCCTTTGCATTTTGGCAGAGACTCGAGGCAGGGAGAACAGGGGAGAAGCTTTGGCTTGAGAGGGAGGGAAGTTCTTGGGTCTGCGCGGGGGAGAGCTGGTGGCAGGGAAAGCAGCAGGCTGCTGGATGCAGTGCACGCGAGATGACTGGCTGGGGACTGTTTGGCTTTCTCCAGTTTGTGCTAAGTTCAGACAATGGAAAAACTAGGAAAGCTGGGAGTCTTTAATCAAGTCCATGTTGTTTGGGACAATTACAGGGGTTACTCGACACAGAGAGTGGTCTAGACAAGTCTCTACAAGTCTCACTATAGGTAGTGTGGGTGGCATAGGCTGGTCACTATAGGTAGTGGTCTGAGATCTGTTTTTATATTTGGCCTGAGCATTGTCCATTTGTGTATTTGTTCTCCCAAGACAGAATTGACAGAATGCCTTGGGTGTAAAGGGCTTTATTCTCATCTGCCAGAAGAAAGTATGCGTCTGTTGGGAATGCTAGCACTCATGTGAAACTTCGGCACTGTTCAGAATTGTATTTACTTGTTTAAAGAAGATTCTCCAAGTTCCAGGATAAACAATGGTGGATTGCCTGCGCTCTGATTGGAGCAAAGAACATGGCAGGATGAGTGCTTGAACTTTCTCTCTCTGCTTCGCAGGCCTGCCAGCTCTCTCTGTACCCAGAGCATCTCAGAGATTGTGCCTGGCAGATCAATTCCATCTTCTACTGCAGCTGCCTCTTACACTTCCGCTAGCCTCCACTGCCCTCTTTGATTGCTTTCTTGTGTTTTCATTTTCTAAATATCTGTTTAAACCTTTTTTTTTTTTTGGTGATTTTCTTCATATGTTTTTTCATAGAAGATTAGTTGGAAATAATCATTTTAGTGAAATTCCAAGCATTCATTCTGCCCTCTGTAACTAGCAGCTGCAGATTTTTTAAAAAGACCCAATGGTTGTATAAAGAATAAATATAAAGGGGCCTGGGATTTAGCCCAGTGGTTCCGGCATCAGTCTTGCAAGTGCAAGGTCCTGACTTGGATCCCCATTACCACATACCACAATGCTGGGCATGGTGGCTCATGCCTGTAATCCCAGCACTTGGGAGGCAGAGGCAGGAGGATTGCTGTGAGTTCGAGGCTAGCCTGGGCTACACAGTGAGCTTAGAGCCAGCCTGAACTACAAAGTGAGACCCTGTCTCAAAAAAACAAAACAAAACAAAACAAAACAAAACAAAAAATATATATATATATAAAGGAACAAATGGAAGAAAAGGTGACCAAGAGCAATGTGTAGTGTGAATTTTCAGAACAGAAATGAAATATGAAAGCAGAGTCACAAAATCAGGCTACAGTGGAGGCAATGGACCAGAAAAGGGGAGGAGATTCAACAACTATTAGGAAGATAGAATTTGTAAAAGTTTGGGCCATAATTTTACATAAAGTACCTCAAAGGTGTTAGATGAAATCTGTGGAAGAGAGAACTAGTATCAAAAATCCAACAGCTTTCAATGACTTGACGATGCCTGCAGTTCAAAGAGGTCCTGCCCTGGCCTGGACTGCAGCAGGTCTTGAGTGGAAAGGAAGAGTCTAGAGGATGCTCCTTCTACCAAACACAACGCAGTCACTTTTCCATGTTAGGAACTTCAACCCTCTCCAGGCCCCTCCTCAGAAGATACCAGGAAGTCTCAGGTGGCAGATGAAAAACAAAAACAAAAGTTGCTCTCTTTTAGATGCTGCTCTTAATTTAATATGCCTTTCTGAGTAACATTCCTTAGGAAGAACCCCTCCCTGAGCACAGAAGTGGCTGTAGACTGGCATTCATGCACAGGGACCTTGTCCCTAGACCACTCTGGCTTCCTGAAAAGGGAGTCCTGAGACCCTGTCAGGCTCCCCCACTAACACCTCCACAGAAGTGACTGGTTGCTTCGGGGTTTCCTAATGTTTTTGCTACTGAAGGACCCAGATTTGGAGATTATTCTGGGGCCCAGGCTAGAGTCTTTTACATTAGATCATTTTCCCAGCCCCAGACCTTTAGATGGCTTGAGTGTCCGAGGGGCACTCTTCCCGTCAATACCGGCTGTTTCCCTTGTCCCTCCTTCCCTCTGTTCTGCTCTATCCTCAGATCTATTTCCCCATAGAATCAGAAGTCACTTTGGTAGTGCTTTGGCACAAATGAATGGAGTACAAAAATCTGCAGAAGAAGGAGAGCGTCCCAGGAGGAGGGGGAGCTTTGTGACGTAGGTGAGATATCAGCATGAGGATGTTGACCTGACAGTTGACCTGCAGCACAGGAGAAAGGTCCAGGCCAGAGATAAGAATCATGGGTCCACTCCTCCTAGAAGTGTTATTTGGTGCTGTGGACTAACCCAGTAGCTCTCTAAGAAAAATGTGGAAACAAAAATGAGAATTTTGTAGAGTCCTCCTACATACTTTCAATTTGTAAAGAAACAGAAAGAGAAGCCAGAAAGGCTGTAGCCAGAAAACTATAATTCAGAAGCATAAGAAGAGATTCTGAATTGCCATCTGATATCAATTATGTGGGACCTTTGTTCATGAACTTAGTTCTTTGCATGGTGGCAAACCAAATTGGATAAGAACAGAAGCGAATTTCGCCACAAAATCAGCATTGAACTTAACCGTTGAATTTGATTTGGTTCTTGTCCAATTCGGTATGCAACTAGAATTGTGAAAAGAATTGAGTTCCTGAACCATAATTGAGTTCTTGAGCACCACTGTAATTTATAAGTAGTCTTTTTATTAGTCCGTGTCTGCCGTACGTAATGATAACATTTGTCATGGGAAGTCGAGACATGTTCATGACACATCTTAATTTTTTCATCCTCCAGCCCTCCCCTCCCTGTCTGCACCTACCGACTTACATACTTACTAAGTTCTTATGCTATACTGTACACTGAGCTGGTCCTGGGGAATCGAGAGACCCAATATATAAACAATAACCAGGCTATATATAAATCCACAGCCAGGCCCAGAAGGCAATCTATGGTCTACAGCAACCGATCCAGGAATCCAAAGAATAATCATTAAAACAATCTACTCAAAATAGCCAGAAACTGATCAGTAACTGCCAGCTTTCCTGTTTTAGGATCCTGCACCCAACTGAAGACCAACTGGGGAAAGCCAAATGTGAAATGCCCTGCTCGTGTCTAGCCCATGCGCAGCTTTCCCTGCCAATAGCCTCCACAGAAGGCAGCCCGAAGCCTTCCCCCTCAGCCGCTCTGCAGCTCTGCCAAAGTGCAAGAGGGAGTGGCTCAGTCCCTCCTTAGAGCGCACTGTGAGGGAAGAGTCATTGCTTGTTCTCATTTGGATGGTCTTCAATCTGTCTCCACAAGAAGCTGATTTTGAACTGAGAGATGCGGCAAAAATCTGAGTGAACAAAAATGTTAAAAACTATAAGATGATGGTTAGAAAAAGAAACTCAGCAGGGGGAAGAGGTAGCTAGTTTAAATGAGACAGATACATTAAGAAGTAGGTAAATTGAGGGATTATTTTGAGGATGGAAGAGCATGTTTTCAGGACAAAAGGAAAGCGCGAGTAGAGATGCACTTAAAAGGAGATGGAAAGTCAAGTTCAGGGGCAGATCTTTGTGTCAGATAAGCACAAAGATCAGTGGGCAAAAGGGAGAAGAAGAAAAATGATAAAAAGGCAATTTCAGAATTAAACTGTTTTAAATATAAATTCTTGGTTCAGTTAACATCTGGGCTGTGCCACCTGCTGGGTATTTAGAGCCCAACCTCAGAGCCCCGGGGGAACATTCTGACTGTAACGTGTGGTCTGGGCAGCTGCTCTTCTTGGTCAGCTTTCTGAGCTCGCAGCCCAGACAGCCAGCCTCTCCCTACCCATATGGTAATTGTAAATTTTTCGGAGGACCAAAATCCCCTCAAGGGTGAGACTCAAAAAACGGAGACAGAATTATTTTCAGATTCAGGACATTTAATAAACAGAGAGACTAAAAGTTGGCACCAGCAGTGAAAAAGGAAACAAAACTTAAGTCATTTCAGCCTTTTCTGAGTTCTGCATCTGTCTGCACAGAGGGCTGCAGCTCTAGATCCTACAACAGCCTCTGATTAGGAAGCTGATGGGCCTTGGGCTTCAAGTGGCTTCACTACTTACCAGGGCGTGATCACACCACTCACAGGCAGCTCTGGGAAGAAGAAACATCTCCCCTGGGCTGAAATCTGGGCTTTAGGAAAGAGCCTCAGGAAGTCAGATCACAGGCCGGCCAACAGGAGAGCTGAAGGGACCGATGTCTCCCTAACTGCTAAGTCTAGTTTAGCGTCTGTGGATATCAGTCATGTGGTTGCCCACCCTCACTCTCTGCCACCCTCCAGGAGCATCAAAATAGCCACAGCAGCCGGGCGTGGTGGCTCACACCTGTAATCCCAGCACTCGGGAGGCAGAGGCAGGAGGATTGCTGAATTCGAGGCTTGCCTGGGCTCCATAGTGAGCTCAGGGTCAGCCTGAACTACAAAGCAAGAACCTGTCTCAGAAAAACAAACAAACAAACAAACAAAATAGCCACAGCAAGACATTAAACACTCTAGTTACTATGGCTTCATCATTAAGTAATTACCCAGTTCTTAACCCATTTCCTAGTTCAGAGAGGCTCAGAGCTGGGAGAATCAACTATTTCCCAACATATTTTTCATTTAATAGTCTTAACTAGCACTCTGTTTTTTGTTCAGGCCATGAGCTCACTATATGGCCCTGGCAAGCCTAGAACTCATAGCAATCCTCCTGCCTCTGCCTCCCAAGTGCTGGGATTATAGGAATGAGCCACCACGCCTGGCA
>PVIC010023920.1:0-26442 GCA_004025085.1 Thryonomys swinderianus
TTACCAAAGTTTACTTCTGCACATTATGCACAGAATGTGAGCAATGTCTACTTAAATATGAGGTTTCAATATGTATATAAATATCTTTCCCTTTCTTATGTAATAATCAAACTGTAGCAACTTTCAAAAGAAAAAGTCATGTTCTCTTCTGCAAATTATTCTTACATTTCTACATGCAAAAGAAAATCTCATTTGCTATAGAACCCTACCTGTTGTATCAAGACCCCGAAGTTGTCCATGAACTCGATGAATGTTTAACTTGGCAGCAATTTCTTTGCCTTTTTCTGCTCCAGCATTTGACCTGAGAGATCCAGACGACTGAGGCTGCATCTTAGTTGCATGAACATATCTATCAAAATTTGATGCTTTACTAGGATCTGCATTATTTGAAGTCTCTTCAACCACACCTCTTAATTAAAGAAAAGATTTAATAATTAATTTTATATAGTATCATTAAATGAAAACACTTAAGTAAATGGTTTGCTTCTTCCATCCTCCCTCATATGAGGGATTAAACTCAAAGGCTTCAAACTGAGCTACTTCTCCAGTCCTTTTAATTTTTTTTTTTTTTCAGAGAGGGTCTTGCTTTGTAGTTCAGGCTGGCCCTGAGCTCACTATGTAGCCCAGGCAAGCCTCAAACTCAGCAATCCTCCTGTCTCCTGCCTCTGCCTCTGCCTCCTGCGTGCTGGGATGACAGGTGTGAGCTACCATGCACGGGCGCTGTGGTATGTGATATTGCTTGCTGGTGGGTTTGAGTCACCATGCCCAGCATTGTTCTATGTGGTTACCTTGGATGGAACTCAGGACCCTGCACTTGCGAGGCAGGTGCTGGAACCACTGAGCTAAATCTCCGGCCCATCCAGTCCTTTTAATTTTTAAAATCTTCAGTCAGGGCTCACTAAATCTCCCTAAGCCCGGCTGTACTTAAACTTGCAAACCTCCTGCCTCAGTGTCCTAAAGTTCTGGGATTACAGGTATAAGTCACTATGCCCAGCTTACATGGTTTACTTAAAAAAAAAAAAAAAAAAAAAGCACTCTGCTGTTTTTAACTAAAAGGACACAGGCAACAAATTATTCACTGTTTGCTAAATACAGTATAAACAAAAATATAAACTCAAAACTATATTTTACTGAACCATAAGTAATTCTAAAACTAGTTTTGAGTTTTAATATTTCAATTCTCAGAAATGTATTCAAAGATAAGCAAGGTTTACTTTTACATCCAGCAATATCACTGTTATTCACACTCATGAAATCTTTCTTACCTGTTCATACGAACTTGCGTAGCAATTCTGTCAAAACACAAAGCTACTAGTGAAACATGAGTCACATTTCTACTAGGAGCTGCAGTTGGAGATTCTTCTACTGAAGCTTGCAATAAACATAAGTTTACCTAACACAGAAGATGTCACAGAATTCAGATTTGAAAAGGTGGCACTTCAAATTATTATAAAATACAAATTATTATTAAATACATATAAAATGAAAAGGTACTATTAAAAGATGGCCTATAAAGATAATACAAAGATTCACAAAATAATTAAATTGTACTAGATGAAATATGGAACTTGTAACTAATACTGCTCAATGTCCTCTGTAAGTGAATTACCTTACAAGATATCAAATTCACCAAGGGAATACAATATATTTTGTGATATTATCAGCTGTTTTACTACCATTCACTCTGGCAAAATGCAAAGGATAAAAACAACCAGAATGCTCTCCACTTTAAGAAAAAATGTTTTAAAACATTAAATATTTACCTTTGGTATGCTAACATTAGCTTGAAGGCCTTTAATTGTTACATTATCTTGCTTCATTGTAAGATTTGCCTGAGCTTGTCCTTGGTTAGTCATTCCTATCGTAGGGTGCTCAGTTTTGGTTCCTTGAACATCTTGTTTTGAAGATAACTAAAAGGATTGAAAATACTATTATTTTATAAGGCTTTCACAATTTCCATACAATCCACAACATCAGTTTTCCAAATCTTTGTGTCTCACACCCACCATATGCCAGTTACCATCTGGTTTAATATTCCATATTATAGTTCCAACCTTAGTTTCTAAGGCAGGAAATAGATCAACTTTCAGAGGATTAAGAAAAATCATTCCAGATTCTGTTCCCAGCGCCAAGGACTGAGGCCTGCCGACCAGCCTGCTCCACCCCAGAGACTCGGGTACCATGGGCGCCATTCCCAGAGCAGAGGATTGAGGCCTGCTGGCTGGGCCCAACCACACAACAGAGCTGTGTTGTGAGGACCCAGGCCTGAGAGGAACCGGAGCCATCCCTCCATACCAGAGCGGCACCGAGAGACCAGGCAAGATTTAAAAAAAAAAAAAAAAAAGGGAATCTAGCTTCTATTTTGCCATCTACTCCTACATCCCTCTATTCAGCTCTTGTCCCTACACCCTCCCCTATCTTCCTGTCAGAAGCAATACCCAGAAGTAAAACTCTTAGGCTGCCCTATTTCTTTTCCTGTACTATTATAAGAAGGTGTGCAAAGTCTCCATTGGTCTTACAGCACACAGTTGGTACTGTTTTATATACATCCTTTTATCCTCTATTAGTCGTTGGCATATCTGAGGTACTCGAGTCTAGGTGATCTTCATAAATCTGGTAATCCTACTTCACTCCCTTCCTGTCTCCCTACCTCCCTGATCCGCCAGTGACCTTTTGTCCCCAAAGGGGTGTGGGGGTACATTTACGATCTACAAGTTGTATACACATTGCTGATTAATTCTAAATTTTGGCATATAGACATAGAGGTAACTCATAAGCTCAAAGTCTTCAGAATTGAAATTAACAAAACTTTTCATTTTATTTACTGTGCATAATGCTGATATTGGCACTGCCTGTATTCTGGTAACAAGGATGATGTGATTATTCTGCTCAAATTCCTCCATTGATGTGTAAGAACTGAGAACTCTGAAGGGTCATTACAGATTCAAGGAGGACACCTCAGAAAACTGCCACATCCAAAGGGCCCCAGAGAATAGAAAGAAAGAGACCTGCGACAAACATTGCCCTGTCATCAGGCAAAGAATCAAACAAATACCATTAGTAACAACAAAAGAGTAGAAATGAGAAAATATACAAAAAATCAGAACAAAGATAACCACCACGGGGAAATTCAGAGAAAAGGGAAATAGGGCAAACTGAAACTCAAACACCAGGACTCTTGGAGATGGTAACTAAAGCAGTTCTAGTAAAATGGAAATCAGAACTCGTCTCTGTGATCAAAACAGAGATACTGTCCACAGTGAAAGACATCATTAAAGAAGAGATCAGCAAGATAATAGAATCCAAGATAGCACAAGCAATGGAACCTTTTAAACAGCTTCAAGCAGAGCTCCAGGGAGTGATGAAGGAGAACGAAAGCTTGTGAAGTAGGATGAATGAAGCAGAGAACCGAATCTCAGACCTAGAGGATAGCACAGCAGCCAATGAGCAGGAAAGATATAATCTATGGAAAAGAGCAATGGACCATGAGAAATCAATCCAACAGCTTCTAGATGATTCAAGGAAAAATAATATGAGATTGACTGGAGTCACTGAGGAAGCAGAAGACGGTGTAAAAGACATAAAAAAGCTGTTGTCAGAGATAACAGAAAACTTCACAGTTAAAGAAATGGACATACAGATAAATGAGGCCTATAGGACTCCACCATGACATAAAAATATCTACACCTAGACATATAATTATCAAGGTTCCAGATACACAACACAAGAATGAAATACTGAAAGCAGTGAGAGAAAGGAAGAATATCACCTACAAAGGGAAGCCCATTAGGATCACAGCAGACTTTTCAACACAAACACTCAATGCCAGGAGAGTGTGGGAGAGAAGTATTGCAAGCATTGCAAGAAAACAACTTCCAGCCTAGACTGTAATATCCTGCAAAACTATCTTTCAGAATAGACAGGGAAATAAGATACTTCCATGATAAAGAACACCTGAAAAACTTCACTAATAGGAAACCTGCACTCTAAAAAATTCTAAAGAACATCTTGGAAAAAAACACAGAAAATTACATACCCATGAGACCCAGGAGAGTGAATTCATTGGGCAACAAGAAGCTAAATAGAAAAGGGGAAAAGCAAGGCAGAAAAAAATCAAGAACAGGGAAACATGGCAGCTCTGAATATGTCCATATCAGTCATAACCATTAATGTCAATGGACTCAATGGGCCAATTAAAAGACATAGACTAGCAGATTGGATCAAGAGCAAGATCCTACAATCTGCTGCATAGAGGAAACACACCTAATTCAGAAGGAAACCCATAGACTGAAAATAAAAGGTTGGAAAACAATCCTCCCCGCCACAGGAAACTGCAAAAAAGCAGGAGTGGCTATCTTGTTTGCAGATAAAATAGATTTCAAACCCAAACTGACTAAAAGAGATAAAGAAGGTCACTACATTCTCACACAGGGAACAATCCAGGAGAAAGAAATAATCATCATAAATATTTATGCACCAAACTCTAATGCACCCAACTATATAAAACAAACATTACTGAACATGAAAAGCCAGTTAACTACGAATACAATAGTAGTAGGGGACTTTAATAGTCCACTGTCACAAATTGACAGATCAACTGGACAAAGAATCAGTAAGGAAATACCTGAGCTAAATCAAACTTTTCAGCAAATGGACTTATTAGATGCCTACAGAATATTTCACCCTGCAAAGCCAAATATACCTTCTTCTCAGCTGCTCATGGATCATTCTCCAAAATAGATCACATTCTACTGCATAGAACAGGCTAAATACATGAAAAGGAATCGAAGTTATCCTCTGCATACTATCAGACCATAGTGCCTTGAAACTGGAGCTGAATAGCAAAAGAAATTCTAATATCCTCACAAACACATGGAAATTGAACAACACTCTGTTGACCAGCCAATGGGCCACAAAAGAAATTGAAGAAGAAATTAAACAGTTTCTACAACTAAACGACAACCCCAGCACAACATACAGTAATTTGTGGGACACAATGAAAGCAGTTCTATGAGGGAAATTCAAAGCAGTGAACGCCTACACTTCTAACATACAGCAAACTGAAATAAACAATCTAACGATGAACCTCAGACAATTAGAAAAAGAGGAGCAAAAAAAAACCCAAAGCACATACTAGAGAGGAAATTATAAGGATCAGAGCAGAAATTAATGCAATGGAGACAAAGAGAACAATACAAAGAATCAATGAATCTAACAGTTGGTTCTTTGAAAGGATAAATAAAATCAACAGACCCTTAGCCAACCTTATCAAACAAAGGAAGGAAAAGGCTCAAATCCATGCTATAAGGAATGAAAATGGGGAAATCAGCACAAATCCAGAAGAAGTCCAAAGGATCATAAACACGTACTCTGAAAATCTGTACTCCAAGAAGATGGAAGATCTAGAAGAAATGGATAGATTCCTAGACACATATGAACTTCCAAAGCTGAACGAAGAGGATATAAAAATGTTAAACAAAGCAATATCAATCTGGGAAATTGAAAATGTAATAAAAAACCTACCAACAAAGAAAAGCCCTGGTCCTGACGGCTTCACTGCTGAATTCTATAAAACTTTTAAAGAACACTTAATACCAGTACTTCTCAATCTTTTTAATGAAATCGAAAAGGAAGCAATACTCCCCAAATCATTCCTTGAAGCAACCATCACCTTGATCCCAAAGGCAGGGAAAGATCCCACCAAAAAAGAAAACTACAGGCCAATCTCTCTAATGAACGTTGATGCAAAAATCCTCAAAAAAATACTGGCAAACAGAATACAGAGAGTTATCAAGAAAATCATCAAAAAAATCTGATCAAGTCAGATTTATCCCAGGGATTCAAGGCTGGTTCAACATATGTAAATCAATCAATGTAATACACTATTTTAACAGACTCAACGACAAAAACCATATGATTATCTCAATAGATGCAGAAAAAGCATCTGACATAATCCAACACCTATTTATGATCAAAACCCTACAGAGAATCAGAATCGATGTACCTTATCTCAATTTAATACAAACTATTTATTTATGTGAAACCAACAGCCAGCATCATACTTAATGGGCAAAAACTGAAACCTTTTACACTAAGATCAGGAACAAGACAAGGATGCCCGCTGTCACCACTCTTGTTCAATATCGTGCTGGAAACATTAGCCATAGCAATCAGGCAGGACAAAATTACAAAAGGAATAAAGATAGGAAAGGAAGAATTCAAACTGTCATTATTTGCTGATGATATGATACTCTGTCTAGAGGATCCTAAAAACTCAACCAAAACACTGCTAGACTTAATTACCAAATTTAGTAGTGTTGCTGGAGACAAGGTTAATGCTCAAAAATCAACAGCCTTTGTCTACACAAACAACAGACTCACTGAAAGAGAAATTGGGGCGTCAATCCCTTTCACAGTAGCACACAGAAAAATGAAATATATAGGAATCAACCTAACAAAGGAAGTGAAAGACCTCTACTCTGAAAACTATAGGACTGCAAAATGAGATAGAAAAGGAGATGAAAAAGTGGAAAGACATTCCTTGTTCCTAGGTAGGGAGAACCAACATCGTCAAAATGGCTATACTCCCACAACTACTATACAGATTCAATGCAATTCCAATTGAAATTCCAATGGTATACTTCACAGAGCTAGAGAAAATAATACAAAAATTCATCTGGAAACACAAGAAATCTAGAACAGCAAAAGCAATTCTAGGCAACCACGACATGGCAGGGGTATTACAATCCCCAATTTAAAACTCTACTATAAATCTGCTGTGAGAAAAACTGCATGGTACTGGCAAAGGAACAGACCCGAGGACCAGTGGAATAGATTAGAAGACCCAGAAACAACTCCAGATACACTAACCCACCTTATCTTTGACAAAGGAGCCAAACATCTCCCATGGAGGAAAGACAGCCTCTTTAACAAATGGTGCTGGAAAAACTGGGCTTTAACCTGCCAAAAACTAAAGCTAGACATATCTCTTTCACCATGCACAAAACTAAACTCACAATGGATATGAGACTTAAACATTAAAACAGAAACAATAAGCCTGCTGCAAAACAGGTTAGGTAAAACTGTTAGAGACATTGGCTTGGGCAGAGACTTTATACCTCTATAGGACAAGAACTAGCAGAAAGAATCAACAAATGGGATCTCATCCTACTGAAAAGCTTCTGCACAGCAAAAGAAGTTGCTGGCACTGCTAAAAGATAACCAACAACATGGGAAAAAATCTTTACTAGCTGTTTATCAGACAAAGGGCTATTATCTACAATATATGAAGAATTTAAACAGATCAGCCTCCCCAAGTTTAAAGACCCAATTCAAAAATGGGCATCTGAAATGAACAGACACTTCTCAGGGGCAGCAGTCAAAGCAGCCAAGAAGCATATGAAGAAATGTTCCACATCACTGGTCATTCGAGAGATGCAAATGAAAACAACACTGAGATTTCATCTCACTCCACAAAGAATGGCCGCGATTACAAAATCAACCCATAATAAATGCTGGCGTGGCTGTGGGGAGAAAGGAACCCTTCTACACTGTTGGTGGGATTGTAGACTTGTGCAACCATTGTGGAGATCCCTGTGGAGATTTCTCAGAAAACTAAGACTAGGGGTCCCATTTGACCCTGCTATCCTCCTGCTAGGAATATACCCAAAAGAATTTTAAAAATCACATTGGAAAGACAGATGTACACCCTTGTTCATAGCAGCTCAGTTCGTGATAGCTCAATCTTGGAAACAACCCAAATGTCCATCAATTGGAGAGTGGATAAAGAAGATGTGGTTTTTTTAATAAAATGGAGTATTACTCTGCCATCAAGAATGACAAGATCGATCCATTTAGGGGCAAATGGAGACACCTGGGGGATATACTAATAAGTGAAATCAACAGATCATAGGTAAGCAAATTCCGGATCTTCTCTTTGACATGAACACCTGTAGATGCAAATGAGCTCTAGAAAGTATGACAGCTTTTATAGAGTGGGAAATTTCCATAGGAAATTTCATGTGGGAATGTAATGAGGGGAAGGAATAAATATGATACAGAAAGAAAATAAAAGAGTATGTATAAAGGGGGTGAGGAGGTGTGGGTGGGTAGGGATATGGGTAAAAATGAGAATTAACTTGTGTCATATACTGGTACAAATTCCCCAGTGTTATACACGATTTTGAGATGTAAATAAATTGTACCAATAAAGAATTCCATTTAAAAAATGGGCATCTGAAATGAACAGACACTTCTCAGAGGCAGAAGTCAAAGCAGCCAAGAAGCATATGAAGAAATGTTCAACATCACTGGTCATTCAAGAGATGCAAATGAAAACAACACTGAGATTTCATCTCACTCCACAAAGAATGGCCGCAATTACAAAATCAACCCATAATAAATGCTGGCGTGGCTGTGGGGAGAGAGGAACCCTTCTCCACTGATGGTGGGATTGCAGACTTGTGCAACCATTGTGGAGATCTGTGTGGAGATTTCTCAGAAAAATAGGACTAGATGTTCCATTTGACCCTGCTATCCCCCTGCTAGGAATATACCCAAAAGAATTTAAAAAACCACACTGGAAAGACAGATGTACAACCTTGTTCATAGCAGCTCAGTTCATGATAGCTCAATCTTAAAAACAAGCCAAATGCCCATCAACTGGAGACTGGATAAAGAAGATGTGTTTTTTTGTATAAAATGGAGTCATGATAGCTCAATCTTGAAAACAAGCCAAATGCCCATCAACTGGAGACTGGATAAAGAAGATGTGTTTTTTTGTATAAAATGGAGTATTATTCTATCATAAAGAATGACAAGATTGATTCATTTATGTGCTACTGGAGACACCTGGAGGATATACTAATAGGTCAAATAAATAGATCACAGATAGGCAAATACCAGATCTTCTCTTTGGTTTGAGTACCTGTAGATGCAAATGAGCTCTAGAAAGTATGACAGTTTTTGTAAAATAGGGAATTTCCATAGGAAATTTGGTGTGGGAATGTAATGAGGGGAAGGAATAAAGATGATTCTGAAAGAAAATAAAAGAGCATGTACATAGGGGGTGGGGAGGTGTGGGTGGGTAGGGATATGGGTAAAAATGAGAATTAACTTGTGTCATATACTGGTACAGATTGCCCAATGTTATATGTGATTGTGAGATGTATATAAATTGTACCAATAAAGAATTCAATTTAAAGAAAAGAAAAATCATTCCATATACATACATACAGATATACATATACACATAACACATATATATGTGGGAGTATTTTTGTGTGTGTGTATGTGAAAGCCCACAGAGTATACAAAGGAAGTACAACTGATTATTGGTTGTTTTTTAGAATCACTGTTTACTTTTTTATCTTTTGAATTATTTTAAAATTCTATTATCCTTTATTTTTCACTGTTTCTATTGTGGTTTCACATCGAAGAGAAATTACAATATTTAAGCTGTGTGTCTAATTTACTTAATGGTATGATCTCAAGGTGTACCTATTTTCTTTCAAATGACTGAAGCTTACTTATCCTTTATGGCACTGTAGTACTTCACTAGGTCTAAACACCATGTTTTCTTTATCCATTTGTCTGTGGACAGACATTTTGATAGTTTCAAAGATTTAAGTATTATGAATTTAAGTATTATGATTTAGGTATTATGAATTGTGTGGCAATAACGTGGGTATGCACACATCACCATAATACAAAGCCTTTAACTCTCTCAGAAAGATACTTGAAGGAAGATTTGGTTTATGATGTATGGCTCCTAATGGGCTAGGAAATCATTCCAAAATTTTTTCTGTTTTTTTTTTATATGTTTGTAGTACTAATGTGTACATTCATCATGGGGCATTGATGTATTTATATAACAAAAGATTAAATTCTCTATTTCTCATTGTCTACCTTTTATTTTACTCCTTATTTACCTGTTGTTTCTCATACAGGAGAAGCCATGCAATATTCAAGTTTTTATGTCCAATTTATTTTTTCATGCTCAATTTTATGACCTATCACTAAGAGTAAACAACTTCATTTTCATTTATCCTGTGGACCCTTATACAAAAGATACAGATAAATTTGAAAGTTAAGTGGCGATCACCAGAGGAGCACTAGTACTGTAAGTGACTGTTAAGCAACTGGCCATATGGTTAGAAGCACAGCATTCACAGAATACCATACAGTAGGAAGCAGTCACTTGATTCACTGCCATGAAAAGAATAATCTCAAAACAGTATTAAGATAACAGTCTGGCTCACGCCTGTAATCCCAGCACTCGGGAGGCAGAGACAGGAGGATTGCTGAGTTCCAGGTTTGCCTGGGCTACATAGTGAGCTCAGAGCTAGCCTGAACTACAAAGCCAGACCCTGTCTCAAAAAAACCCTGTCTCAAAAAAAAAAAAAAAAAAAGTTATATAATACAGAGGACAGTTTTAAAAATAAGCATTTTACTCCTTAAAAATATTAAGGTACTAGTGCTAAAGAATATTTATTCACTTGGGAAGTAAGCTACTTATTGGTTTTAGAAAAGGCTTAGAACTAAGCTACTTATAAACAAAACATAAACTTGGAACTAAGCTATTTATAAACAAAAAGACAGCTACAAATTTTAAATATTTTTATAATAGTATCTCTAGTACATTTATATATGCTAGCTAAGACACATGAAGGTTTTTGGAACATGTCTATGTTTTCCAAGGAAACTTCTAATACAATTTGGATATATTCATATTATGGTCCATTTGCTGTGTCTATTGAATAAAAAGTTCTCACATTTTCTGAGAAGGTGGTCTTGCTACTTTGGACAGCTTCCCTGAGGACTTTTGTGTGAAGATCATCTACAATTGCTGCTGGATGTCGAGTACTAGCACAATGAACCATTGCTTCAATATATCTAAGGAAAGAAAAAAGTAACAAGACATTTTAAATATCTGAACATATCAGTGAAATTTAGCTCACTTAAATATTCATAATGATTCTTCATATTGAAATGAGAATACTAAAAATACATTTTTAGAAATTATACAAAGAAAATATTTCTGAGATTTTACCTCCATCATTACTGTCTGTCTCCAAGATATAGCATTTCAGACTGGATTAGGTCTTTCTTGTTTTTCCTTCCTGGAAATAAAGCTCTATATTTTTTACAAAAGTCAGTTTATGATAGCTAAATCTTGGAAACAACCCAAATTCCCATCAACTAAAGACTGGATAAAGAAGATGTGGTTTTCTTTATAAAATGAGTATTATTCTGCCATAAAGAATAATAAGTTTGAGTCATTTATACTCAAATGGATGTACTTTGAGGACATATTCATAAATAAAAAAAAATGGTCACAGATGTGTAAATACCATTTCTCTGGTATGAGAAAGTGAAAATGTAAATTAGTTCTAGAATGAATGATAGATATTGTGAAACAGAAAATATTCAAAGGGAAATGGGGGTTGGGACGAGAGGAAAACGTGATAGTAAAAAGAGGGAAACAAAGCTTTTGTATTTAGGTGGTAGGTAGGGGAAGGGGAAAAATGAGAATGAAGTCATGTCATATACTGCTACAAATTCTCAATGCTGAGTATAATCATGATGTGTATATAAAATATACCAATAATGATTAAAAAAAGTTTTCATCTTAGTATTGCTATTCATTTATTACTTTTTTAAAAAATGTTTAAACTAACACATAAAAATGAAGATTGTGTATATTAACAAGGTTTCACCTAATGTCTTACTATGTGTATATTTTGTACATAGTAATTTTAAAATCATAGTTAACATATTTATCTCCTCCAACATTTATTATTGTCTATGGTGAAAAAAATTTTAAATCCTTTCTTCTGTTATCTATAGTCACTGTACTGTGCAATAGTATACCAGAACTTCTTGCTCTTATCTAATTATAATTCAGTATCCATTCATCAACCTTGCCCCATCTTTTTCCCTTTCTACTCTCCCCGGTATCTGGTATCTACCATTCTACCCTCTATTTTTATGTGACTCCAATTTTTAGATTCCACACATGAGTATGATCATATGGTACTTTCTGCTTGCCTGGCTTATTCTACCTTAATAACTTACAGCTCCATCTGTGATGCAGAACTGACAGGACTCCACTATTTCCATTTTGTGTGTGTATTGCTTTTTTAGTTTGTTTTATTTTATGGCAGGATCTTGCTAAGTTTTCCAGGCTGGCCTTGATTTTGTGGGTGTGTGTCTGTGTGTGTTGCGTTTTTGTTTTATTTTATGGCAGGATCTTGCTATATTTTCCAAGCTGGCTTTGAATTTGTAAGCCTCAAGGCTCCTGAGTAACTGAGTTTCAGGTGTGCACCATCATAGCCAGTGATTTCTTTCTTTTTTGTGGGTGAAGAATATTCCACTGTGGACATGTATCATATATTCTTTGTCCATTCCTCATCCGTTGGACACTTAAATTATGTGCATGTCTGGACTTCTGAGCATAATGCTGTAAGAAATACGGGACTGAGGATTTCTCAACATACTGAACAGACATTACCTTTTCCATTTTTAAGAAAACATATTGTTTTCTGTAATGGCTATACTAACTTATGTGCCCGACAACAGTGTACACAAATTCCCTTTTCTCCACATCTTTATCAGCATGTTTTATCTTCTGTCTTTTAGATAACTTACTCTAACTGGACAGAGGTAACATCTCACTGTGGGTTTTGATGTACATTTCTCTGATTAATGATGTTGAGCATTTTTGTATAAATCATTCATCATTTGTATATCCTTTTTAAAGAAATGTCTGTTTAGGTCTACTGCCCTTTTTTAAAAAAATTTTTATCTTTATTTGTACACTGTATCGACACATCATGATCACACTCAATATTACTATCCGTTTGTTTGTTTGTTATTTGTTTGTTTGTTTGTTTGGAGACAGGGTCTCGCTTTGTAGTTCAGGCTGGCCCTCAGCTCACTATGTAGCCCAGGCAAGCCTCGAACTCAGCAATTCTTCTGCCTCTGCCTCTTGAGTGCTAGGATTACAGGCATGAGCCACCACGCCCGGCACTGTGGTATGTGGTATTGATTGCTGGTGGGCGTGAATCACCATGCCCAGCATTGTATGTGGTTACTGGGATCAAACTCAGGACCTTGCGCTTGTAAGGCAGGCACTGGAACCACTGAGCTAAATCTCCGGCCCTACTATCCATTTTTTAATTGGATTATTTTTCTGTTAGGTTGAATTTCTTGTATGTTCAATATATCAATCTTTTATCAGAAAAATGGTTTATAAGCATTTACTTCTATTTTTAGGTTGTCTCTTCACTGTTAATATTTCCTTTACTGTGCAGAAGCTTAATATAATCCCATTTGTGTATTTTTGCTTTTGCTTGCTGTCTTTAGGATTTTATACCAAACCCCCCCCCCAAAAAAAACAAAGCCTAGAATGCCTATTTCAGTGTCCTTAAACATTAACTCTATGCTTTCCTTTAGCAAGTTCATAGTTTCAGGTCTTACATTTAAGTCCTTCATCCATTTTGAGTTGATTTTTTTCACTGGCGTATCTTTTCTTCAGAAATCTCTCAAAGATAATTTTCTATAGTCTTTATCTACATACATAGAAATCTTAAAGCTGTATTAGAAAACTATATACCTCTGCAGTAAAAGATTTTCATGAAATCGGTCCCCACTGAAACCCTTTAAACACTTAGTGCTTTCTACACAATTTTGCTTTCCACTGTGTTCCATTCTGGTTTGTATTCATACTTGGTTTACTTCCCTAGATAGACTACAAGCATCCTATAGAAAAGAATATCTAGGGTTGGAGATTTAGCTCAGTGGTTCTGGCGCCTGCCTCGCAAGCACAAGGTCCTGAGTTCAATCCCTGGTAACCACACACAATGCTGGGCATGGTGACTCACGCCCACCAGCAATCAATACCACATACCACAGCGCCGGGCGTGGTGGCTCATGCCTGTAATTCCAGCACTCCGGAGGCAGAGACAGGAGGATTGCTGAGTTTGAGGCTTGCCTGGGCTACATAGTGAGCTCAGGGCTAGCCTGACCTACACAGCAAGACCCTGTCTTGCAAAAAAAAAAAAAAAAAATCTATTATTTCTCTTTAACCCTTCATTAACTAGATTGTGAGAATATGAAACAATAACACTTAACTATTTTATGCTTATTACTCCCCAATATAAAAAAATGTAAAATATATTGCAATATAATTACTATAATATTACAACATAATTATTGAGGTTGGGAAATTAGTAACTGAAACACAGACCTTACTAAATGTATTCCCATTTTAATCAATCAAAATAGTTATCATCAACAATCTTCTTCTCTACATTTATTGAATGAACTTACCGTATCACATATGATTTTACAAAGTAATAACTATTCTTTTAGACATTACTACCTGTCCAAAGCTTCAGCCACCAGTGGAGTCAGCACAATATCAACCGTTCCTTTTACTTCAACAATGGCTGTTGTCCTGGTCTGAGTGACTGGCTGGTCTAGAGCCCATTCGTCTGTGAATGTGTCATCATCTGTGTTATCAGCAATCTTCTTTTCCAGGGGAGTGTATGGGGTACTACACAATTTAACAAGAAAAGCTAATGTTATAAAAAAGACCATCAGCAAATATGAAAGTTGAACTTTCTGAAGATGGATCAACATTTAGAATGCATTTATTTAAGTGAAAAATTTCACAGAATTGGGCTTTATATTTCATGTCCCAGACATTTTTCAAAGACAGGCCAATGAGGTATTAAAATGTAAATTGTTCAAAAATGGCTATCACATGAAAATAGAAAAAGTATTTCAACATATTTTATTTATGGTCCTGTTCTAAAATAATAAAAATACAGTATTAAATTCTTCTGAGCCTCACATTTTTATATGTCAAGTTATGGCTTTCATAGTCTTTTTATTAGAAATGCTACTCACTGCTTATGCAGCCAAAGCCATGAAAGACAGAAGCAATAAATTACTTTATAAAATTTAGTCTTAAAACAAGACTCTCACTCAACTAAAGAATGGTTATTACTCAGAACTTTACTTCACTAACAATCACGACTTTAAATTTTAAAAACACACAATTTTTACTTACTTTGAAGATGATCCTGAAAGTTGCATGCCTCTGTCCAGTAAAGAATTAGCTGTAAGCCCCTGTTTTATTACCTAAAATAATTTAAAATATTTTGTAGTTTATAATTTCAACATGAATCAATGAATATCCAAATTTCTGTTAATAAAATTTTGATATAGTCAGAAACAGTATCCAGCATAAAAATTGAGAAAAATCACAGAAAACTGAAAGAGACCCAGAAAAACATTAAATTGTGGGAAAAGCTAGACTTGTGTTTTATATTACTAAAAATAAAATGATAAATGAACCTAATCAAACCAAACCCTTAAACATGCACTTACTTATATAATGAAGAAAATTTCCCTATCCCCTATATTCTATCTTTGAGGTTGTCTAATGACATGAATTCTTTGCCTCATCTCCTCCAGAGATCTGGCTACCTAGTGAAACTAGAATTAGAGAAATAATTCTATTATCTCAGTTACTATTATGCATAACAAATACAACTCAAGACTAAAAATTCATACAGTAGCATATTTCTACAAGAAATAAAATGTTTTGAAATCTTAGCACAGGAAATTTATCTTAGACAAGGTAAGAAATGGGCAGAAACTAAAACCCAAACTTTACTTTTGTCACTAATATTTCTTCTTATTTCAATATATATTACTCAAATGCCTATACATCTGTAATGACAATTCCACTATCACATTTCCATTGTTACCAATACATTTTAAATTCAAGTCTCTTTCATCTCTGACAAAGATCACTGCAATATCCTCCTAAGTCATAAGCCTGTTTCCTCTCTTAATGACAATGATTGCACTTAGTAGTCAAAAGTAGATGAATTCACATCCCATTTCCTCAAACATCTCAAGTTTCCCAATGAAAATAAAATTTGACCATAGTCTGTAAATACTTAATAATCTCACTCTCATTGATGTGCTCCTACTTGGTACCTTCCCCCAACCCACCCAATGACCTCTTTCTCACTGTGGTGCTCCCCTCTGCCTGAATTGCAGTGTCCTGAGGTTTCCCCATCCTCAATTACTCATCTTTGCATATTTAGTGTAAGCATTACCTACTTAGGTTTTCCATGTCCAGAATAATCTAGGTAGCTCTAGAATATTATTGTGTACTCTAGCATCTTTCATTATCTCTAGCAGAGCTGTCTCACTTTGAGACCACTTACTTATCTGGTTACCTATTACTTGCATATCTCCCACCCATAAAAATGTAAGCTCATGTCTGTTTCCCCTACCAGTGTACATCAAACACACAGAAGGATACAATTAATTTTAACTGAGAATCACTGAACAAGTTAAAATCAGTACTAAAAGAAAATAATCAGTTCCTTATGACTTTATGTTTAGTGTTAGTCATTTACATCATAATATTTCTCTTACAATTTATTTTAAAAATATAGTTTTATGTTGACTAGTATCACTAAATATATTTTCAGGTGACTTCAGCTTTCCTTAAAAAGTCACTTATGATATACAATACAGAAATGAACAATATCATTCATTCTACATTCTAAAAATCTCACATGTCAAGTGAGTAAAGCTAGATTTGTCTAGACTCAGAGATTAGGAGAAAACACTAATTTTTAAAAGCAATTCTAAACTACTATTTTAAGACAGAAAATACATATTCAGAGGCAGACTTGATCCTAATCTGAAGAGTACTGTATAATGTGACATAGCTTATGTATTACTTTACTAGGTTAACACAATCACCTTTCCTCAATTTAATTTGCTTATATTTTATAAGACTCATCAATTACCCTGAGACCTAACTGTGGTATATAAAGCTTTGACTTTAAAAACCGTATTTTTAACAATTAACTGAAATGACCAAACAGTTTTGAAAACAACTTTTTAAAAAACCTACTACACATACTAATTTTAAAAATTAAGAAAATAAATCCTGGGGCCGGAGATTTAGCTCAGTGGTTCTGGTGCCTGTCTTGCAAGCACAAGGTCCTGAGTTCGATCCCCGGTAACCATATACAATGCTGGGTGTGGAGACTCATGCCCACCAGCAATCAGTACCACATACCACAGTGCCGGGCATGGTGGCTCACACCTGTAATCCCAGCACTCAGGAGGCAGAGGCAGGAGGATTGCTGAGTTCAAGGCTTGCCTGGGCTACATAGTGAGCTGAGGGCCAGCCTGAACTACACAGCGAGACCCTGTCTCAAAAAAAAAAAAAAAAAAAAATCCTATTTACTAAACAAATACATCAGTAGAAAATGAATTTGGTTTATACCTTAAATGTTGGAACAGAAAGCTGTTCAAAGGATGATGAACTTTCTTCACTGGTTGGTGTATCCAGATCAAGAGGGCGATGCAATGAGGACTTAGAGGTTCTTTTGTTGGTTGGGTGTTTAACTGACCAGTTAATTACCTGGAACTGAGTGAGGTAAGTCTGATAACAGTTCATCACAGGTTGCTGAGATGTGATCTGTTCACTCCCTACTGTTTTCTCACCTTCTGCAATATACAGATGTTCTATAACCTCATCCTCTCCACCTAATGCAGAAACAAATGAAGCCTGGGAAGGATGAGTTTTAAATGGTAGAGTTCGAGGATCAGGAATGCTTTCTCCATGGCCAGTCAATGGTCCTTCTACACTGTGATATATGGAACCCCTATTGTAGTCAATCTGCTGTGTTTGCTTTTTCTTCTTCTTTCTACCAGGGTAAGTTCCAGGGCCTTCATCACTGCTAATGGGCTCGAATTCCTCAGCTGCAGAAAAGTAGGCTTCACTATCAGCCACTGACATGCTGGAGTCCATGGATCGATACTGATGAAATGAATTGGAGTCTGCTGATGGAGTGTATGGAAACGAACCAAAACTTCTCCTCTGCTTTGGTGAGTCTAGTACATTCTCATCACTTCGAGAGACATCACTACTAAACTGGACTCCAACTGTAACAGGCTGTTTGTCCCCATAAAAAGCAGCAGTAAGACTCTTAGTACTTCCAAGTCGAGTAGAACATACAGAAGCTTGTCTCTTCAAAGGAGATCTAAGAGGAGACTGACCTACTGACTTATCCTGAGTGTTAGGAGACACGGGACTAGTTCCTGAAATTTCTGTAGGAATACTGGAACAGAAAACAAAGCTGTTACTATTCAGAAAATTGTGTAATTTAAGAAGTAGCTATAAAATTTTTAGTAATTAGTATTTTACAGATAAAATCTAAAATCCTACAATAGTATCTATGCGAAGAAGCAAAATTAGCAAAATTAAGGTTTCTAAATACAATAAATTTTTTAAGCAATCCAGGATGAAACCTTCTATCTGTAATCTATGGATAGGAATGCATTTACAAGGTGGGTTTTTTTTTTCTGTTTTGTTTTGTTGCTTATATCTTCTAAGAGCTTGACAACAAAATATACAAGGGCTTTTAATTAAAGGAGACTGACTGAAGGAAAGATGTCATAGACAACTTCAGGATTTCTGATTTTGCAACTGATGCAGTACTGAGGCAGAAAAATTTGAGAACGACAGGAATATGCTATTTTTTACATGTTGACTTTAAGGTCTCTATGAAACACTCAAGTAGAAAAATTAAGAAGCACCTTTGTTTGTAGAGGAAAATGTTTAAGCTATAATTTTAATATGCAAGTTAAAGACCATATTTGAAGCCAATTAGGGAAATAGTATAAAACAGAGAATAGGGTACAGAATTAAGAACAGAAGTATAGCAACTCTTAACAATGACAGGCTGTAACAGGAGAGAAAAGAAGGGAGGGAAAGATCCAGTCAAGACTGAAAAGAAATAGCCAAAAAGGTAGTAATAAATCTTGAAATGTGCTATCAAGCCTATCAGGCAGGCATGCTTCAAAAGAAGGGAGTGGCCTCCCATCAAAGTACAGAAAGAAGGATCAAGAAATATTCACCACACTAGGACAGTAACTGAAGGTTAACAGTAATTCAATCTATATACTGGTACAAATTCCCAACACTGAGTGACAACTTAAAAGAATTCCATTTTAAGTTTGATAATTTTAGAAACAACACATGGTGATATATTTAAGTTAATTCAAATCTGGGAGTAGCCAATTGGTAAAGCATGTACTTGGCATGAACAAAGCCATGGTTTTAATGTCCGGGACATACACAAAATTCAAACTTATAGAAAACTTTCAAGAATAATGCCAAGCATACCAATCTCTTTCTCTCAGATTTATTTTAAACATATTGCCCTATTTGCTATAGAAGTCCAATGATAGCAAGAACTGTACCATTTTTCATTCACTGATATATTTTCAAAATCTACAATAAGACCCCATGATGATATGAATATATAAATTATCAATAAAGATAATTTTTTAAAAAAAAAAGAGTAATTTCTCTGGGAAAAAAACCCAGTAATTTGATCTGAATAGTGACATAACAAGAAACATTTGATTTCATTGTATTTTTGTATTTTTCTAATATCAACATTGAATATATGTGTATCAGTTTTACTCAAAAGACAAACTGATATTTAAAAATACATTCAGATATAAGAAAAGGGCTCTAAAGTGAAGGAGAAAAATTTTCTTGCCACATTTTAAAAAGTTATAATCCTATGATCTGATCAAGTTTCTAATTTTAACTGCATTACTCACCCTACTTGACCATCATCTCTTTTTGTAGCATGTAAGAACTCTTTCTGAGCCACACGGTCATCTGTGGCATACGAGGGACTTTCCTTTTCACCTGCCAGTAAAGGCTGCACAGCACTAGAACTACTATTTTCTTCTGAGGAAGAAGATGAGCTGTGAGATCGTAATGGTACTTGAAGACTTAGGTGCTGAGTTTTTCTTTCTACTTCTATTCCTACTGATTTGTTTTCCCATTCTTTCCTCTTTATACCATTCAGGTTACCTAAACAAACAAAAAGGTGGTTAAGTGAATATAAACATTTCCAAAGCAATTTATAAAGAATATGACAACTTGGGCCGGAGGATTAGCTCAATGGTTCTGGCGCCTGCCTTGCAAGCTCAAGGTCCTGAGTTCGATCACCGGTAACCACATACAGTGCTGGGTGTGGAGACTCATGCCCACCAGCCATCAATAGCACATACCACAGTGCCAGGCGTGGTGGCTCACGTCTGTAATCCCAGCACTTGGGAGGCAGAGAAAGGAGGATTGCTGAGTTCGAGGCTTGCCTGGAATACACAGTGAGCTCAGGGCCAGCCTGAACTACAAAGCGAGACCCTGTCTCAAAAAGAAAAAAAAAAAAAAAAAAAAAAAGAATATGACAACTTAAAAGAATTCCATTGTAAGTATAATTCTAGAAACAACACAAGGTGATATATTTAAATTAATTCAAATCTGGGGGTAGGCGATTGGTAAAGGATGTACTTGGCATGAACAAAGCCATGGTTTCACTGTCCAGGACATACACAAAATTCAAACTTATAGAAAACTTTCAAGAATAATGCCAAGCATACCAATCTCTTTCTCTCAGATTTAATTATTTTAAACATATTGCCCTATTTGCTATAGACGTCCAATGATAGCAGGAACTGTATCATTTTTCATTCACTGATGTATTTTCAAAATCTACAATAACACCCCAAACTTATAAAGCACTCAATAAATGGTTTTGTGGATAATGGATAATGATGATTCTGTAGCCAGAGGGGAGCACTACAGTTTCAGTGTTTCAAAGTCTCATAAAAAACTCTATACTGTGTTAGATAAGTGGGAACAGGAAAAAAAGGTGAGTTATATTGCTGTCTAGCACCAAACAATTTCCCCTCTTCTCCAGGCAGGCTCACATTACCCAAGTAACCTGGTAGTGACAGAAAACATGCACCTTGAACAAAATGCAATTCTAAATGGAATTCCAAGGATAAAAAGACTTAAGAACTTATAAAATATTACTTACTTCTATTGCCAAAAATATAAAAACAGAACAATAAAAGCCAAAAGAAACATGGGTTTGATTCACATCTATGTGATAACTACTAAATGTACCTTTAATTTTATCAGCATGACCTCTATTCTCTCTTCATACCAGATTTACCCCTTGACTCTTGGAAAACTTGACAACCAGAAAGTCATGTACAAATATATGACTTCACTCCAATCTTCCCTGGACAAGATACCTATGACAATTTCACATCTACAACTTACTACAAATCATCAGGAGGGACAGAATACTTCCTCTTAAACATTATAAGAGCTATAATCAGCTTTCCTTTGTGCAATATTAGAAAGGGAAATCACTATATTTTCCTTCTCACACCATGTGTAAATTCCCTGTAAATATTCTTCCTTAAGTTTGTGATGGTTAAGTTTTGATATGAAATTAGAAAATCAAGCAGTCTTTATACTTTGTGCTAACAGAAAGAACACAAACGTTTCTGCAGTTCAGTCCCAGTGACAAGCCTGTTTTCTCCCTGAAAAAAAAAAAGGAGTATCCCACTTCCTATGAAATCTTTAGGATTAAAAGAGAAATGTCAATATAAATCTTTAAAAGTGAATTTTATTCAAATGTGAGGAAATAAGGTTATAACAAGATAGCATATCTTATTTGCATGTTTTTATCCATTAGGTGACAAATGTGCTTGGCTTATCTGCTTATTTTATAAGATAATTTGCTCTTTTAGCAAACTGCTGCACTAAAATATTACAAAAATGTACTGTATGTATTTTACAGTTCTGTAAAAAAAAATCATTAAGATAGGTATTCAGTATAGTCCACCTTTTCCCCCTAAAAATCCCCCATACGGGAAATCAGTCTGATAAATTCATTTTATTTTTTTAATTTAAAAAATTTTGCTATGCAAAAGCTTTTCAAGTCCTAAGCTTTTTACTCCTAAGTATATCTCTGGAAGCTGCATTATAGGAAGATAATGATATATAAAGAAATATTTTGAAGAAGATTTTTTAGGAAAGTCACCTATGTCAACAAGAGTCACTCTGAATAGTAGACCATTTGGCTGTCAGTAAGTGAAAAATTGCTAGTCTTACTTGGCTTTAGTTATCTGGTAAAAACATAAGGATTATACAAAACCCTTCCCATAACACTACCAAAAAAAAAGAAAATTAACTTGAACAAAACAACACTCAACTTTTCCCAAAATGGCATAGGGATAAAAATGATAAAAGATTAGCATAAGACACAAAACAACACATTTTATTACCGTCTGTAATTCTAGGGATTTCCTTAGTAATAATCCATTCTCCAGGCTGTAGTAGAGATTGACCATAACACATATCAGACTCTGCACTTGTGCTCGAAAATGCAGAACTACTGGAAGGTGTCAATTCTTCAAGTCTGAAGAAATCTAGGCCAGTTACTGTGCCACCAAAGAATCTGCAGCCACCAAGACACCCACACTTGTTTCTACACCTCTTATTCTTCAGTGTATCATCTGGCCACAAAAACCACAACCTAAGCAGAATGTAAAATAAAAAAAACAAAAAACAATAGCATAAAGAAAAATCTCATTAGGAAATGAAAACTTTTGGGCAGCTAAATAAATACAAGTTGATTGATAAGATTTTAAAAAAATATAAAAGTTTATTTTTAATCTGTGATATCTTTTTAATATTGTTGCTTTTGAAAAAAATTTAAAATCAGTCTTATCACAATGAAATGGAAGAGTAACAGCATATATTTTTAAAAGCATTAAGAAAAACAAATATAAGTATCAAATGTTTTAATAAAGGTTTAAAACAATAGTAAACATTCTTAAATTTTTTCTATTTTTAATTAAATCTCAAGTGAAATAAAAATTGACACTAAAAGAACAGCAGCTTATAAGCAGGATGGACTCTTAAGACACTTGATGGTCTTGACAAACAGAACACAGATACTAACCTAAATAAGCCACCTAAAAGATCCTAACTCACGAGGAGCCAGTTTATCACCTTAATTAGCACTTTACACTGTCACCCAACCTAATGAGACACAGATCTGGTTCACACTAACTGGCTTCCTCAGTAATAATTAACAAAGAAATCATTGTTCGCTTTTGGCATTGATGGAGACTGAATATAGGGTCTTATCAAACCCAAGTTCCTTAAAAAGCACTGTCTATACATGAAGTTTCATATTTTAATTTAGTTTTTTAAAATTTATCATTTTTATTTATTTAGTTTTAGTTTTTTGAGGCAGAGTCTCACTTTGTAGTTCAGGCTGGCTCTCAGCAACTCGAACTCTCAGCAACCCTCCTGCCTCTGTCTCCCAAGGGCTAGGATTGTAAGCGTGAGCCACCATACCCAGCATAGTGGTGTGTGGTACGGGGAATGGAACTCAGGACAATGCCCTTACAAGACAGACCCTGGAACCACTGAGCTAAATCCCTGGCCCATGTGTCTTTTTAAATTTAAAACATTAATATAATATCAATGAAAATCTCAGGAAACTAAAAAACTGAAAGCATCCTAAAGTCCTTTGAAAAAAATTAACAAATGAACATAAAGTTTTTATAAAATACAGAAATGATTGTTACTAGGTGTAAATACTTTTCTTTGTATTCAAATAATTCTTTTCAGGAAAACCTCTATCTCTTTATCCAGGTTAAAGCCTTACATAAAATCAAAATAAATTCAAGTTTATAACAAAATGTAAAAACTATGAAAATGCAAGTGGTATTTGCTTTCTAGCAATAGTTCTTTCTCAATATTACAATGAAAAAGACTGACATGAACATATAAAAACAGAAATCTGTACAGCTGAATAAAAAAGCACAATAAGATGAAACAATACAAAATTTACCAACTGTGATCACAAAAAGGGTGTAATTTAGAAAGAGCTTTGAAATAAAAATTCCAAGATTCCAATAAATAAATGCACATGAATAGGAAAGTCACAATCAAGAAGTAAAAAGAACAAAACTAAATTCATAAAGAGTATTATCTTGGTATAAATAAATGTAAAATAAATATAATGTCATATATAATACTATATGATTAATGTGCAAAAATGTCCTCATTACTTTTATAATGGGAAATTTAGAAAATTTAAACATTTAGATACAAGGCTAGTATATGATATATCTTTCCAGTTGTGTATTATTTGTTTAAAAAGATCTTTATGAAATTTTCAAATATGAGAAAATGATCAGGATATAAGCTTAATATAAACACAGAAATTTGAAAATGAAAGTTCAGGTATAAGAAATATAACCTAAAATCTTGGACATAAATACAAAATTCTGTATGGTAGGATTATAATCACTGTTTTCCTTTGTCTTTTTAACAGTTTTCTGTATTTTGGGGATATTCATGTATTAACTATATAATGAGGCATACATGAATTTAAAAGCCATATTGCTATTTTAGAAGCAAATGATCTAACAAGAAACTGGCAACTTTTTGAAATAAAAATATCGTCATTTCTTAAGAGCCTATGGGACTAGGTCTGTGTTCTGTTACTCCTCCTTGTAGTTAGGGAGGCTCACAAAATGAGTTCTAAACTGTACATGGGGGCAGTATGATTATTTCTAGAAGTAGTGAATTAGAAGTACAAGACCAAGATGCAAAGAAAGGATAATGCTTTATGGAACGTTATTTAGGAACCAACAGTTTCAGTGATTTCTATCTGTGTTGACATATATGGTATATCCATCAACCACCTATTACTAGAGATAAGACATATGATATATTTACCTAAGTGTTAGGTCCTATATATTCACTGAGGTGCAGCAACATAATCCTAACATGTAAAATGTTCCTATTCCATTACTAACAGAAGAATGTCTTGAAATTATCTAGTTATCTGAACCTAATAAAAACTAGGTTCAGAACTTAATTCTTAAAATTTTTACTCACCTCTTAGTTCTGGCATCATGAATTTCCAAAAAATGTCTTTGTGCTTCATGCTTAGAGTGATGATCAGCCGCTAATGCAATATCAACAGTAATAAGTCCTAAATTGGCTGACCCAGCTTCAAGCCAATAGGCCCTCCGTAGCACTGCAGGCTGCAGTCCAACTCTGCAATTATTTAACTGTTCAATGTACTGTCTCACTTGAAAATCCTGAATTGCAGCACTTATTCCTTCCCCAACTGACTGATTGTGGAGATTACAGTTTGCAACCCGAATTGTGCCCATCTAAAGTTGAAGAAAATAAAATAAAACTGTCATATTTCTATATTTTGAGCATAAACTACAGACTAGGTGATCATTTCAAATAGAGTGAAAAACAACAGAACAAAAGAAAGAAAAGGAAAAAGAAGTGGAAAAGAAAAAGGAAAGATTAGATGGGACATGGAAAAAAGTAGGAAAAAGAAATGCAGGAATAGAAAAAATGTAAAATTCCAAAAGAAGGATTAAAAAAGCACAAAGGCAAACAAGAAGGAGAAAATTTAGATGGATAACAACTGATTTAAGTACAGAAGATTTGATTTTGAAGAGCAGTCCATAAAATAACAGCGGCAAAAAATGTTTCTAGGAAGCAGGCAGAAAATATAAACATATTAAGTCTAATGTTAATTAAGGTAAAAACTTTCAAAAACACTATTTGCTTACACCAGTAAAATAATCTGATACTCTATATCCCTATTTTAAAGCAATGTTAAAATGATTCAATTACAGTGCAAAAGTGGGGAATATACTTAAAAACGTAGTGAAAGAGAGTATTCATGAGTAAACATAAGAAGCTGTCATCTAAAATTCTGTGGTAGTCTGTGAGATGATAAACTATAATTATGTGTTGCATTTAAATAGGTTTAGTTTAGTAAAAGGAAAAATAATTTCACTGGAGAACTAAATAATTTCACTGGAGAACTAAATAATTTCACTGGGGAACTAAATACTTTCATTGGCCTAGAAAAATACAAATATTTACCTTTATATTTGTAGCACAACCGTGTTCCACAATATAAATATCAGCCCCATCCACTGCTAAGCGAGTCATAGTGTATTTCAAATCATCTGAAGTTGGACAAGGCCCAGGAATACAACTCAACTGAAATACACAAGACTGTATAATTAATCACCATCAACTTATTATTACTTTGATACTTATTCTTATTCAAATAAAATACTTACATGTGTTTACAAAATTATACATCATTTCTATAATGATAAAATATTACCAACTACAAAAAAGTAAGAATCATGTGCCAGATTCATTAAAAAGAGGCAAGTGAGGACCGGAGGGTTAGCTCAGCGGTTCCGGCGCCTGCCTTGCAAGCGCAAGGTCCTGAGTTTGACCCCTGGTAACCACATACAATGCTGGGTGTGGAGATTCACGCCCACCTACAATCAACACCACATACCACAGTGCCAGGCGTGGTGGCTCACACCTGTAATCCCAGCACTCGGGAGGCAGAGACAGGAGAGGAGGATTGCTGAGTTCGAGGCTTGCCTGAGCTACATAGTGAGCTCAGAGCCAGCCTGAACTACAAAGTGAGACCCTGTCTCAAAAAA
>PVIC010023921.1:0-26464 GCA_004025085.1 Thryonomys swinderianus
GGCCAGAGGCAACATTCTGTGAGGGTCTATTGTCAAAGTCTTCACAAGCTAGTCCAGAGTCAAAAGCTAAAAAAAAAACAAAATAGACCATCAATGAGAGAATGGTTTATGGCTTCTTTTGCTTGTTTCTTTTTTTAAAATTGTGATATAGGTGTATTTATATATACATCATGATCACACTCAATATTGAGAATTAGTAGCAATATATAACACATCTTAATTCTCATTTTTTCCCATTACCTTACCCACCCCACAACTCCCCACTCCCTATATACATGAGTTTGTTTCTCGTTTTTTTTAACTACCACAATTTTCTCTTTCCCCTCATTATTTACCCCTACCCCCAATTTCCCGTAGGATATTTTTAATTTTACAGTGTCTATCATACATTTTAAGACTTATTTATATTTTCAGTTTCTCACACCAGAGAAAAAATATGGTATTTACACATCCGTGACCTATTTATTTCACTTCTGAGTAAGTCCTCAAGGTACGTCCATAGAGTATGAGTGACTCAAACTTATCATTCTTCATGGCAGAGTAATATTCCTTTTTAATTTTTTTTTTGGAGACAGAGTCTCGCTTTGTAGTTCAGGCTGGCCCTGAGCTCACTATGTAGCCCAGGCAAGCCTTGAACTCGGCAATCCTCCTGTCTCTGCCTCCCGAGTGCTGGGATTACAGGTGTGAGCCACCACACCCAGCACTGTGGTATGTGGGATTGATTGCCGGTGGGCGTGAGTCACCATGCCCAGCACTGTATGTGGTTACTGGGATTGAATTGAGGACCTTGCGCTTGCAAGGCAGGCGCTGGAACCACTGAGCTAAATCTGTGGCCCAATACTCCATTTTTATAACAAACCACATCTTCTTTATCCAGTCTAGAGTTGATGGGCATTTGGGTTGTTTCCAAGATTGAGCTATCACAAATAGAGCTGCTATAAACATGGGTGAGCATAAGTCGCTGTGATATTACTCTTTTAATTCTTTCCTGTATGTCCCGAGCAAGGGAATAGCAGGGTCCAAAGGGACCTCTAACCCCAGTTTCCTGAGGAATCTCCATAAGAATGGCTTATGGTTTACGGGAAGGGAAGACATCAGTGGTAGCTCTCGGAGGACAATCTCCTGAAGCACCAAGCTGCTGAGGTTACAATGCCCAGCGACCAACAACCGGCCTAGCCCTTGAATTTCAACTACGAAAGAGGCTTGAGCTCGGATGTTTTGATATGACTGAACCAGAAGAGTATGAACGAGCGTATGTGGCTAAGAATGTCCCATGTTCACCTTCACTGCGACGGCTGCTACGGGGAGCAGGATGACGCTCACACGGCTGGGATGTCACCGGCCCCCAACCGCCGCGACTCGGAAGCTTAGTCTCAGTCTCACACCACAGCAGGGAGGGAGAGATCACTCCACACGCGCTGGCCCAGGAATAGACCGAAGTTTAACCTCCGAGGTATGGTTTCGACTAAACGCTGTGGCTTTTGCAGCATCATAAACTGAAAACATCTTAAGCAGAGAAATCGTGAAGTCAGGGCCTGCTGGATATACACAAGAGAACCCTACTCGGCCTTCTAACGGGGAGTCCTGCCACCCGGACAACAGGGGGCGCTGGAGAGCATCACAGCCCATGAGCTAAGGCGGGCAAGAAGGGCGAGCGTGCACCGGCCCGCTGACACGCAGAGTCTGGAGCGCTCAAGCTCACGGAAGGAGCCGGGAGAAGCGTGTGCCAGGGCCCAAGGCCACCCCTCTGAGCGGGGAAGAGATCTGGAAAAGAACTACAGTTCAACACGCGGGATAAGTTCAAGAGATCCGTTGTACCTCTTAGTGCCTGTGGTTAATCAATATATTCATATTCGGAAATGACTAAAACGGTAGATTTTAAGTGTTCTTTCAATAAAAAACGCTAAATACATTAGTAGAGAAGTTCGGTATCTTGGTTTAACCATTCCATCGTGTACGTATCTCAAACTTCATGCCACCCACTGTACATACATGTAATTTTTGTTGGTGAGAACACACACGTATGTATCTGCCGCAGGGTAGACTGCTTGTCTCTCCACTTCCGAGCAGGTGCTTCGTCTTCCTGCCAGCCCAGGAAGTTGTCAGTGTGTGGCCTGTGCCGACGCCGAGATGGTGCGTGGCCGCTCTGGAGCCAGCTCGCCGGGGCGCCTCCTGCTTCTGCTGCTGCCGCCGTCTGGCCCCACTGGGCCTCGGTTTCCTCACTTGACAGACGCCTGCGCTGATGCCCTGGTTCGCAAGCGTCAGGTGCGCAGAGCGCAGGTGCCGCCCGTAAGGGAGCAGGCGTGAGCCACCAGCGTGCCCCGAGCGTCCAGGCGCACGGGGCTGGCCCCGCACCTGTCCCCAGCAGCACCGCCTGGGCCCGGCTGTGTGGGCACCTGCTCAGGTTCGCGCCACCGGCTGTTTGCAGAATAACTCGGGAGGATCCTGCTGGCGCCCCTCCCGGTACAGCAGCCGCTGCACAAGCTGCTCCAGAGGCCGCCACGAGGGCCGAGGACCAGGCCAGGGCCTCCCCGGCCTGCGCTCCTCCTGCTCGGACCCACCGGTGTGGCCTCCCGCAGCCCTGGAGGGAGGCTGGGGGCACCAGCGTCCAGCCCCACGTGGGTCATGAAAGAGTTAGAGGGACGGGAGGCTGAGGCAAGAGGAGCACAAATTATAAGCCCAGACTGGGCAATTTAGTAACTTAGTGAGACTCTGTCTCCAGAATAAAAAGCAGAAAAGGGCGAGGGGTGTAACTCAGTGTGAAGCCCCCGGGTTCAAAGTCCAGCACTACGACACACAGGCTCCTTCCCGAGACGTGACTAATACTCACACAAAAGCAATTCACATACGGGACGCATTGCTCTTGCGGTAAGTGCGGTGCTGAGATCTCTTAGCATCAGTCTGCTGCTGGCAAACCCTCAGCCCTCAGCCGTCTTGTGTCCCTGACGCCTCCCCTCCCTGAGTACCTCAGGTAGATCTTCAAGCCGATCCCCTTTCTCCAAGCAGCAGCCAGAGATGATTGTCATCAAGGGGAAGTTTAATGTCTGCTCTGTTCTTAACTGAAGAAGGAGTCGTAAGAGTCCCCAAGGCAGCAGTGATGCAGCCCAGCCCCTCCAAGATTGAGCTGGACGCCTGCCACACACACACATGGAAGTCGGTTTTAATTCTGAGTGAAAGATGTGTCCAGGGCTGGACATTTAGCTCAGTGGTTCCAACACCTGCCTAGCAAGTACAAGGTCCTTGGTTCGAGGTCCCTGGTTCGATACCTCTTAACCACACACAATACAGGGTGTGATGACTCACGCCGACCAGTACCACACACCACAGTGCTGGGCGTGGTGGCTCACGCCTGTCATCCCGGCACTCGGGAGGCAGAGGCAGGAGGATGGCTGAGTTCGAGGCTTGCCTGGGCTACATAGTGAGCTCAGGGCCAGCCTGAACCACAAAGTGAGACCCTGTCTCAAAAAATAAAATAAAAATATAAAATAAAATAGATGTGCCCAGGTCCCTGCTGGGAAGAGACACCCACCGTGGGTGTGCTGGGGACAGTGTCGGCCTGGAGTCCTGGGGACCCCTGCACGGTGCCTGGAGGGAAGGGACAGGTGTGGGAGCCGTGCGGCAGCCTGCAGGGCCCTGACCAAGCCCACTGGTGAGGTAAGCATGTTTGTTCTCGGCCCTTATCAGGGAGGAACTGAGGCAAGAGGTGGAGCAACGAGCCCGAGCTCGCACAGACGAAGAGTGGGCCCCCCAAGGTGGCTGGGTGAGCTCCGGCCCCAGCCCAGCCTCCCGCGGAGGCGTCCGTGTCTGGGGACTCTCGTGGGCCTGGGAGACGGAGGGTTTCCTTCCGTGCCACACCAGGCCCGGCAAGACCCAGCAGTCTACCTAAGCCAGAGGCTCAAAGCCTTCACTGTCACAAGTGAAGAGCTGTGCACGTGACTTGACTCCAGCCAGAGGGGGCGCAGAGCGAGACCCTCCCCCACTCCTGGCGCCCTTCCCGTGCTGCCTTCTGTGGCGTCCAGCCCTGCCGGGTCTCGGTCCTGGCGCCGCTCCTGCCACCTTGCCCTGTGCTGGGCCGACGGAGGCCTAACCCGGCTCCAGAGCCCGGAGGCATGAGCCCGGGCTGGGCAACCTCGGCGGCCCCCACGCGCTGCTCCCCGGCTGGCTCTGTTCTGAGTGCGTTTCCTTTGGAAGTCACCCCACACGTGAATCTCGAGTCAGGGGTCTGCGTATGCAGGAGGGTTGTCATTTCTTAAAATGTATGCACGGTACCCCCCTCCGTGTAATGTCTGCAATGCGGTGAACCTTGAAACAGCTCCTGCCGCAGACGCAGCACTTGCACTGCGCGTGCCCCGCCCCCGCCCCGCCCCGCCCCCGCAGCCGCAGCCGCCGCCTTCCAGCTTCCTACGCCTGCGAGCGGTCTCTTTGCACCTCACTGTCTGAACACGAGCGAGCCCAAGTTTTCACTCGTCAAGGCACTGACGCCATGCTACTTAAGAACATTTTAGCCACTAGAACAAATCTCAAGTGTGGAAGGGGCTCCAGCGTGAGAGCACAGGTCCTGTCCGCGCACGCTAACAAGGACGAAGAACAGGGGCGGCACAGCGATCAGGCAGCTCCGGTCCTGGGTTCCTGTTGGCATCCAAGGTCACCATCCCCGCAGCTGCCGACCTGAGGGGAAGGGACAGAGTGACGGACGCCGCCAGGGCGGCTCTAGCGTCAGCCCGGAAGTTGCCTGCACGCCGCGGTCGAGGCTCCACGGCCAGAATTACCCCACTCACGCTGCAAAAGGGCTGGAGGGGCTGGAAGCGGCCGGCCGGGGTGTCCAGAAAGCATCGGTGCCTTCGCAAGGGGGCGGAGCTGTCTGGGCGGCGAGGGAAAAGCTAGAAGAGGAAGGAGGAGGAGAGCCTGGCCATAAGACCCGGTCGTCACGCACGACAGCGCACGAGAAAATAACCCACGCAGGGGACAATGGGTAAGACATGGAGGAAAGGGATGTAAGAGCACTGAGATCTGTTGTGGACACGCACCGACTTCCCTCCACGCTGGTAATTATTTTGTGCTGCCAACATGGAGTAAAAAAAGGAAAGAAGAGGTGGTATAATGTGGTGTATGCACATGATGGAGTGTTACCTGCTCTGTCACTCCCCGGAAAACTGTGAATCTTTAGACCACAATATTAAGTGAAATGACAGAGAAAGTTAAATATCACATGGTTTCTCTTTTATGAGGAACTTAAAATATAAACAAAGAGTGCAATAAAGCAGAGAAGGTAGGAAACAAAAAGCCAAATTGTGTAGAGATGAGGTACGGGCCTGGGCAGGAGGGAGAGAGTAGGGAGTGGAAAATCTTCAGGATATGACGTATGCACGGGCCAGTTCCTATCCCCAAATGCAACCATATGTAACACAGAGTACATTAAAAGATAGTTAAGTAAAAAGAGTAACTTCTGTTGAGCAGTTCCAAGCCAAAGACTGCATCACACATTCCCGTCTCTGCCCTGGTAACTCATGGCTGTCTGATTTCCAGATGAACGCAGAAGCTTGGGGAAGGGACAGGACTCATCTGTGTTCGCAGGGCTTAGACATGGAAGAGAACAGCTGTGTGCCTGGGTCTTCACTGCCTCGTGAGTCTGTGCTGTGAACAGGCAGAAAAGTCCTCTGAAGTGTCTTCTCCATCCTCCCTGAGAGTTAAGAACTAGCAGCGACCCATTTTGAAACAACCCAGGCCATCATGAATGTCAAGATTAGGATATGTTGTTCAAATATTCTAGAACAAAAGACGGTATCTCTCGCAGCTCAAACACCAGGGTAGGTGGCCAAGACGATATGTGACCACAGATACTGGGTGGGGAAGCATGCAGGGACAGAAATTTGTTTCCTTTTTCTTATACCTTCTGCATTCTACAAAAGTGGATCACAAGAAAATTCCTTATAGGATGATAGACGAAGAGGCAAGTTTGAGAATCTGAGAGAGAAAATTGCCACATAGACAAAAAGGATTGTGGGAGTGGGATGGGTTGTGTGTAGTGTGTGAGCTTCGGGGACAATGGCCAAGGTCACAGTGACCTTGGAAAGGCCACAGGAACCCAAAAGAAGAGAGTCAGCACTGTGTCACAGGGGACAAGGAATGGGGCAGAGAGGACAGGAATGGAAAAGGGTCTTCATGGTTTCAGGCTGGTGTGGGTTTTACCTTCCCATTGGTCAGTTTGGTCCGGAAAGTCTGCAGGAGATGATTTGATATAAACTTAAAGTCTCTTACAACTAGGATAGATTTTGCAAGGCCCATGGAGCACTCTCCAAGGTAAAACATTCCAGTCCTCAATATTTTTTTAAATTAAAATTATAGAGTATGTTCTAGAGCCAAGTTGGAGTCTACTAAAATTTAGTAACAGATAAAAGGAAAATCTTCAGGTACTAGAAAACTTAAAATCACAGTTCTAAGTGATCCATGAATCAAAGAGGAAGTCTGAAAGGAAACCAAAATGCATAGAACTACATAAATATGAAAATACAGTGCTGTTTGCAAGGTACGTGCAAAGCAGTTCTGAGAACTGTGAAGCAGCACTAAATGCTTACGTTGGAAGAACCTCAAGTCAGTACCCTGACTTGCTTCATCAAGAAAGAGCAAAAGAAATCCAAAGTAAGCAGAAAGAATGAAAAGGTAGAAATAGGGCCAGGAATTTAGCTCAGTGTTTCCTGCACCTGCCTTGCAAGCACAAGGTCCCAAGTTTGATCCCCAGTAACCACATGCAACAATGCTGGGTGTGGTGAGTCATGCCCATCAACAATCAATACCACACACCACAGTGCTGGGCATGGTGACTCACGCCTGTAATCCCAGCACTTGGGAGGCAGAGGCAGGAGGACTGCTGAGTTCCAGGCTTGCCTGGGTACATAGTGAGCTCAGGGCCAGCCTGACCTACAAGGCAAAACCCTGTCTCAAAAAAAAAAAAAGGTAGAAATAAAAATAAAAGCCAGTAAAACTAAAACACAGGACAGAAATATAATGGAGATAATTGATGAGGCAAAAAGCTGATCTTTAAAAAATCAGTAGAAGTGAAAAATCTCTAGCACAACTGATGAGAGAAAGCGGTGAAGAAGATGAAGGAGAAAGAGAAAAAGGAGAAGGGAGATAAGGAGGGAAGGAGAAGCAAGAACAAGGAAGAGAAGGAGGAAGAAGAGAGAAGAGGAAGAAAACAGGACCCCAGTAGGGTAGCACTACAGATTCTGCAGCCACTAAACAGAAGAGTAAGAGAAGACCATGAAGAGCCGTGTGTCCATAAATTCAACAGTTTGTTCAGTAATAACATACAAAAGCAAAGTTGATGAACTATTTCATCCTGGTCAAGGTAAGAAGCCACTCATGAATGGAAGATACTTCCTCACCTTGTAAATAGCATTTACACAGAACCTAGAGATAACATCATACTTAATAATGAACTATTAAATGTTTTTCTCTAAAACAACCTGACAAAGGATCCATTCTTACTACCCCCATTCAACTGGAAGTTCTAGCCAGTGCAATAAGGTAAGAAAAATAAATACAAGACATATAGATGATCAGAAAGGAAGAGATTAAATTGAAGACATAGTTGTCTATGTAAGAAAATCTCAAGGAATTTATTTTTTCCCCCAGAGAATCTATTTTTAAAAATCTATCATAGGTAAAGTCAGCAAGGTTACAGGAACAAAGCCAATGAATAAATGGCTGTCTTTTGATTTTTTAATTGTCCTAGTGCTTAGAATGGAACTCAAGGCTTGGCATGTACTGGGTAAATGCTCTGTACCACCTCGGTACTCTGAGTTACACCTTGGGCCCCACCTCATAGGTTTGTCATTTTTGTTTTATTTCATTCTGTGGCACAGGGAATTGAACTTACAACCAGGTGCTTGCAAGGCAGGCGGTGGTCCCGTGAACCCTAACAAACACATGCTAATCACATTTTATATGCTAGTGAACATGTAAAACCCCATTTAAATTGCGTAACATTTTCATTTGCTCCAAAAATCTTTTAAATTATACTCGAGTATAAATCTAATAAAGTCTATATGCAGAAAACTATAAAATCAATCAAAGAAGACCTAAATAAATGTAGAGAGATATCCCATGTTCATGGATAGACTCAACACAGTTAAAATACCAATTTTCCCCAAATTGAAAATTCCCATAAGACTTTCCTAGCCATTGACAAAATTATTATTCTTCTGTTTATATAGAAAAAGTCATAGGACTTGGACTAACTAAAATCATTTTGAAAAAGAAAAGTGAGAGAAATCCCTACAGATTTCAGTATTCATAACATAGCTTCAGTAATCCAGACATATGGTGTTGGAAGAAGGTTAGATATTGAGCAGTGGAACAGAGAACCCAGAACTAGATTCACAAATATGCCCAACTACTTTTTGACAGAAGTGTGAAGCCATTCAGTGGAAAAAGAATAGCTTTGTAGAAGAGTACTCACAGCACTCAGAGGTGGAGGCAGGAGGATCACTGCAAATTCAAGGCCAGCCTGGCCTGCACAGTGAGTTCAAATTCAGCTTGAATTATCAGCAAAAACTAATGTGCTGAAACAACTGGACAGTCATTCCACACCAAAACCAAGAACACTTATCACAGACTTAAATTCCAAATGGAAAACCATACACATTAGAAGATGATATAAGCACAGTCTTTGAGAACTAGGCATCGTAAAGAGCTCTTAGATTTGGTACCCAAACCCTTACCCATTACAAGTAAAACTGGTAAATTAGGCTTTATCAAAATTAAAAACTTGGCTCCAAGAAAGATCTTGGGAAGTAGACTCAGAAAAATATTTGTAAACAACATGCTTGACACAACATTTGTATTTAGAATATGAAACATCTTGAAATCTCAAAAGCAGGAAAACCAAGAAACCTCATTAGAAAATGAGCTAAGACAGCAACACACGATTCGTTTAAGAGCTCGACAGAAGCGATCTCAACCGTGTGGAGCTGTTGGGCATCATCATCAGGCATTAGGGAAATGTAAATGTGAATTACTGTGGGATATTACTATGTATCTATCGGAATGATTGGAATGAAAAACAGTAACAAATTTTCCTGGCAGGGATGCACGGAGCTGGATCAATTGTGTAGTGCTGCGGGAAAATCCTGAGCCCTCTAAAAGGCTAAGCGTCTGTTCTCGATGCAGGTAGCAACTGCATTTCTAGGCAGTTGATCTCAAAAATTTTAAATATTTTAAAACGTCAGTGTAAACACACATATGGTAAAAGCCGAACACACCTTCAGTGCTGGCACGTGGACACCCCGTGGCACCACCAGCCGGGGACACTGCGAACCACAGGACGTCCCAAGGGCTTCTTCTCAGTCTGCATGCTCCTTCCCCGGGGCTGTATGTGTATTATTTTTATTGTTACACACAAACACTGACTGTTCTCCAGCTTGGTTGAGATCAATTCACAACATGTGTGGGGGGAGTAGTTTCTCTCATTTTCCTGCAAGGAATTTCATCATCGGAATTTCTTGCTCCCTGAAATCGACAGATGCTGAAAAGGGAGTTGATCTGGACACCTGATGAAACACACACACACACACACACACACACACACACGCATTAGCCTTAATCCACCACCCCTTTTGTGGGCCTGTCCTGCCGGGCCAGGCACAGTCTGGTGGAAGAGGAAAGACGTGACACCCAGAGAAGGTTTAGACCAGCTTGGCCCCAAACGGCCCACTCGGACTGGCCCTGAAGAGGAGTTTCCGGTGCACTTCCTCAAGACGCTGCCTCTCTTGGCTTTGCACATGGAGGTTTCCTGGTAGCTTCCTGCACACGGGAGACGCGGGTTGAGCAAGAAGACGGCAGCCTCTCTGCGTCAGGAGAAAACCTGCCAGGGTCAGACAGCCTCGGGCTGGGCTCGCACGTGGGGGGCTCTCCGGGGCAGACCTGAAGTCCTGTGACAGGGAACCCGCCAGGGGCTCTTCGGGAAAAGAGAGCCTAACACACGAAGGCCAGAAAACAGAATAATGCCATCCTCCAAAAAACACAAAACACAGCACAACAAAACAAAAAAACCCAGAGACGGGAAAGGAAGACAGTGGCCAGCGCAGAAAAGGGAAGTAGGACTCGGGGCAGATGCCCCAGCTCAAGATGCAAACATGTGGTTGGAACTTCCGTTCACACATCCTGAACCAGTGCCAGGCAGAAGGTTGAGGGCAAGGCTGGCAGCATGCCATTAAGTCAGTGGCGCCCCCTCCCAGGGGACTCGGGAACAGCAAGTACATGCCAGTTTCTGGCCAAAGCACAGATGTGTGAATCCAAAGTGCAAAACCTGTTGTCACGGTCGACGCCTGCTCTGGAAGGTCCAGGCTGGACAAGCCACGCGGTCTTCCCTGAACACTCACGGCCTGGGCACCCCTGGCAGCAGCTCCTGATAACCGATGGACTCTCTGGAGACAAAATCAAACTGAAGACTGATTGATATCCAGCATTTTCTGGCTTCTGGTCTCTTTGGGGTGACCATCTATCTGCCCAAGGCCAAGCTGCCGGCCTCACATCAGCACAGGCAGAGCTGGGTCCCGCGTGCGTGCAGGCTCAGGTAGCGCCTGTGTTTCCCGGTAGCTCCACTGGTGATGAATGTTTCACACACACCGTTTATTTATCCCGCAGAGGACAGCATTACCGCGAGATAACTGATTTTCCCTGGGTCATTAGCTACGGGCAGGTGGGAGTGGGGAAACGACCGGAAGGATAAAACAACGAGGCTACTGCTCCAGAAGCTTCTCAGATGCAGGAATTTTTCTCTCTACAGAGACTAAAGAGCTTCTGTTTCTGCAGATTACTAATATTTACTGTGCCAGAGTGTGAAACAGAGAGCTGGATTGAGGCAAAGCTCTCAGAATAACAAAAACCACTCTCAGGACAGGCTCCAGACGGAGCCTGCTCTTCCCTCCAGCCGACCTCGGAATGCCCGGCTTGCTCGAGACAGCTGGCTTCTCACGGCTGCTCCAGCAGGTGCTCTGGGTGAAGCCCATGCGGGAAAAGCAGCCTCACATAGACACAGAGACGGCAGGGCCCCCGGAATGGGTTTTGGGGACCTCCATGGTCCCTGGACAGCTAGCTCGGAAAAGCAGAACGTGGTGCAAAAGCAAATCATTAAAACTGATGTATCGTGACAAACAAGTCCCTGCATCCTGTGATCCACGCATCAGAGACCCTAAGTATCCGCCATCCCCACGTCTCCTTCCGAAAGACACGGGCACCTCCAGAGGACACCGAGGTCCCCCCAAAGCAGCCGCACACCCAGCCCTTCCTCCTGCGCTGGCAGCCCAGCTGGGTGGCCCAGAACTGCGCAGGAGGCCGCAGGATTCCTGGGGATCAAGCACCCCACCCCCGCAGCACCTGCCCACCTGGGTCCTTCACGCGCCTGTGAATATTACCAGATACCTTCCTAGATGTAGACCTGCTGGAGCAGAATAGGGACACGCCTCCGATGCGGGCAGGCATCATCAGACAGCCCGCCCTGCGGCTCCAGACTTCCACTCAGCAGCAGCAAGGAGGCAGGATTCTCCCCACCGTGCCACGGACCCAGCCTTGCGGCCAGATCTGAAGTCAGCGCTGAACCTGGACGCAGATGCCCCCTAGGCCTGCGCGACGGAGCCGTCTGTCCAGACAGCACAGCGAGCCTGGCCCCGGGACACGCGGCCAGGGACAGATGGTTGCTGAGCGTCTGCGGCCCAAGGGGTGGGCTGGAGTGCGGCGGCGGACGAGAGGGCCGGAGATGCCGACAGGGAGGCAGCAGCACGGCTCAGCGCGCAGCCCTGGGGCACCATTAGTTGCCTGTTTGCTTGTTTGCTTGTTTGGGGACAGGGTCCCACTGTGTAGCCCAGGCTGGCCTCAAACTCATGACAATCCTCCTGCCTCAGCCTCAGCACAGCTGCGGTGACAGACAGGCACCACTACCCCGGCTGAGGGTCTGTGCTCCTGATAAGGTCCTGTCACCAGCTTTCTGTGTCCCACGGAAATTCCTTCCGGGGCCTTGATGTCCTGAACAAAGAATTAGACAACAAAGCTGGCTTCTTCAGTAGCTAGTGTTCCTAGATCATTTTTCTTCCCATGCGAACCAGGCTTCTGGGACGGTTGTCCTATCAGAGGTTCACTCTGCCTGATGTCATAGCTAAACTGTCCTATCAAAGATTCGCTTAGTTTCATGCCAAAAGTAAATGAAAAGTTGGACACAGCACTCTCTGATTGGTCCAGCCAGTCCGCATACAGGGCTCGTGTACGTGTGCAGCCATCTGGGGTTCTGGGTCCTGCACAAGCATACTGGGGTTCCATGACTGACAGACAGGTCACCCTGCCCAGCCCTAATCTTCTACCCATCTCCTGAGTTCTTGCATGTCTCTAAAGCTGGCTGTGAAAGGCACCTGCAGGATTTGCTGAGACATAGGTCTGGAGTGGGTCCCGGGTGACAACGCCACTAGGCCGCTGGCCCTGACCACTCCTAGGAGGTGAGACCAGAGGCTGCTGACTGCAGAGCGCGGACCCACAAAGAGATGCAAAGAATGCGGACATCAGGGGCCGGAAGAACCACTTTCAGCCCCATGCAAGAGCTGAGCCACACGCGCCCCGGACAGCCTGCACTGGACTGGGGCTGCCGGGATGTTTATCAGCCTCTGCACCCGTCTGCCCCAGACGGGTCGCAGACCACAGGAGCCGCTGTCTGGTTGCGAGCGAGCTCACTTTGCTTCTGTCACGCGGAGTGTGGTGACTGAGCCTCCCGGCTCCTCCGCAGCCCTCTGCGCCTTCAGGGGAGGGAGGGGAAGGAGTCTGGGCACCCGCAATAAACTCTCAAATCCTGCCCCCCAGTGTCTGCTTCTAGCCGCACAGTTCCCAGAGGGCTCCAGACCCAGCTGCGACCCTTCTACCCCAGCAGCCTGGCAGGAGGAGCTGCTTCCCCAGGGCTCCCTCCTTCCCATGCACCACAAAGGAAGAGACGCCCCTTTTCCATTCAGTGTCCTCCCACCTGTGAGGTGGCATAGCAGAAACAAAGATAGGTGGAAAAGAGACGGGGAAAATCAGAAATTAAGAAATTTCCTGTATGTGTGAGTGTGGTTTTTCTTTAAGGTCTCACTACGTACCCCAGGCTGGCCTTGAACTCACAGCAATGCTCCTGCCCCAGCCCCCGCGTGCTGGGACTTCAGGCGTCTGCCACCACACCTCAGACAAAACACTGTGCTTTTAAGGAGATTATACTCCAGACACAAAATTATCCAAGGCTGTCCACATCAGTCCTCCTAAGTCTGCCTATTCTTCATTTCTTCTAGGCACATTACGCCCCGAATCCCTTAAAGATTCTTTAAATTCATAAATTAGCTTAGTTGGTAAGGTAAAGGGAAGAAACCCGATCTAAGGAAAAAGGAAAAAAGAATTTTCAGGCAAATTTAAATCACCCACCTACCAAAAAATGGTGGGCCTCATGTCTTTCACGTGTAAAATGGGCTGTTCTCTTTCTCCACCGGGGCCATCTTCTTCCTGTCAGCCAAGACCGAGAGGAAACTTCTCGTTGCTTCACAAATTCCACAGATGTCCACATCAAAGGAACATAAACTTTCATAGCCCCGGCTGCCGTCTCTCTTTCTTTCTCTCTCTCTCCCTCCTCTGCTCCCTCTGTCTCTCAGATCTGGACTCTCTTGAGTATGTACTTCCAAACCTCTGTCTAACACATCCCTTTATGTCTCTCACTGACCTGTCCTGAAAACTCTTTTTCCACGCCAGGAGTCAGTGGCCCTGCGACCTGTCCCACAGGGAGGCTGGATCGAGGTGCCCCGTGGCTACTTGGGAGCCTTTGGGGACTGTGCCCAGTGAACCCCGATTGGGAGACCACAGCCCTTGAGCAAAGCTGGTCTCTGCATTCAGAGCAGGACAGGAAGACCTGGATCTGGGAAGCCAGCTCTGAAGCCAGCCCCCCTCCGGAGTGGTGGCTTTGGCCCCTGGACGCCTGCTGCCTGGGCACGTGGCAGGGACCAGAGAGGGTCAGTCTCCAGCCTGGGAAGCTGGAGTCCCTCTGCTTCCTGTGCTGGAAACAGACAAGGGGCAGGAGATGCACTGAGAGGGATCGGATCCTTCAGGGCTCAGCGCGAGGACACCAGATGGTGCAAACGGGTCATGTGTCGGGTTTTAAAGAGCCAGCACCGGCCTAAGACTTCCAGCAGCTGGCATTTACCTCTGGGTGGAGGTGCTATGGCGGCAGAGCCTCGGGGTCGGGAGTCCGGTGAAGAGTGCTGGAGGGACGTGAGCCGGGGTGGAGGAGGCAGCGGGCGGAAGATGGCGGCGTGGGCTGCTGCTGCTGCAGTGTGGTGCGTGGCGCTGACCGTGGCAGGAGCCGTGTCCGTGCGGCGTGAGGACGGTCGTGCGGAAGATGGCTCCCAGGGACGGGAGGAGGGACCGAGGTGGATGCCAGGATCTCCGCCCGCCGAGCCGGAAGGGGGCGTGGGCAGGGATCGCCCGGGGAGACGCCGGGGCCTGGGGCGGAGCGGGGGAGACTCTAGGGAGGGCGTGGGGAAACCGTCCGTGGAGGGGGAGGCAGGAAGCAGGGACAGGAGAGGGGGCGGGCAGGGAGGCCCCGGCCCGTTTTCTCCACGATGGAGGAAACAGTCTCAGGGAAGAGCGAGAAGAGGAAGAGGCGGGAGACGTGGAGTCATGTCTAAGAGCGGCCCTGGAGCCGTGGACGCGAGGGCCCTGCAGCCGCCCTCCACGCGCCGAGAGCGACCCCGACCCTCCGAGCGCCTGTGTGCCGCTCTCCACTGCCTTGGAGCCCAGGGGACCGGTGGCCACGGGGCTACACGAGACTCGGGACTCACTGACGGGCGTGACGATGGCGTTGAGGGTGCAGGGGGTGGCTTGCGTGGGGGCCACAGAGCTTAGAAGCCGGGGTGCAGAGGCCGCGGCGCTGCAGGTGAACGGAAATGGAAACGTCCGTGAATCGCGCGGCCCAGCCGGGCTCAGAGACCACGGGGAGGCGGAGGGAGCTAGAGAGAGTGGCCGGTGAGGCTCAGAGGTTGGGGCTAGGACAGAGCTAGAGAGAGCCACAGAAAGGGTGGCAGAGGGGCACGGGACCGCTGGCCACGGGAACAGAAGCGCTGAAGCAGGTGGAGGCGCCCCTTGGCCCTGTGCGCTGGGGTAGAAGGTGGGATTCGGCCTCAGGGAGGAGGGATTCCTGCCCTCCTGGCTCGAGAGCCTTTTATAATGTGTTTTTTAAGCCCCTCCTTAAAAAGTAGCTTTTATTTTCTGACCCCTAAATGTGGCTTTATGACTTGCCAGAGGTGACAGGCCAGCGGAAGGGGTAGTAATTGCTCGGGTCGCGGTTCAGGACGCTCTGCAGCTTCTGCTTTGGCTTTTACGCCGGCCTGTGAGGCCCTGGAGGAGCCCGCGGGCTCACCGGAAGCCAAGCCGCCACCAGAGGACACTTGGGCCGCTGCACGGGACGCCAGAGCCAAGAAGCGGATGGGGCGGATCCGCCCGGGACCCTGACGGCCGGGCTGCAGTCGCCGCGGTTCTGAGCCTCTGACGCTTTAAACCCCTTTGTCAGGCTACAGAGACGAACAGACACGTTTAGGAGATGAAATCGCCGGGACGTACAAGAGAGTGCTGGGCAGTGATGCCAAACCGGAGCTACAGCTAGGTTTGCAAGGAAAAAAATACTGGATTCTTGTTTCTCTCTTCTCTCATCTGTTTTGAGCCAGTTGTCTTGTGTATTATCAAACATCCACGTCACCACAGAGTTTGCAGAAGGCTGGGTGAGGGGCCCGGGGCACCCCAAGGCTGAGCAGGCAGGGCCGGCAGAGGTTGGGGGAATGACCCGGATACGGGAGAGAGCTGGGAAGGGAATGTGGTGAGGAGGGCGGGGGTGGGGTGGGAACCTCTTTTCCCTCCAGCCCCGTCACTGTCGGGGGCCACTAATCTGACGCTGGTGCCCTGAAGGCGAAGCGACATCTTTGGCCTGGGACGGAAGCCGTGTGCCCGGGACTCAGCGCAGAGGCGTCCGGGTCCCCGCAGCACCCTGTGCGCCTCTGGGCGTGAGAGCCGAGCCGCAGAGCTGGCTCCTCCGACCCGCAGGCCGCGCGAAGCTGAGGCGCCCGGAGCCCGCCCACCTCGGTGAAGACAGGAGGTTCCTGAGGCTGAGGCCGAGTCAGGAGGGCGGCAGAAGGGAGCCGAGTCACCGTCAGCTGCCAGGGAGGGTGCGCAGGACCCAGCCGCAAACTGTAGGCGGCGGAGGCCACACCAAGGGGACGGGCTCAGGGTGGGAGCTGACCTTCCCTTCTTTGTTTTTTAATTTTTTTTCTGAGACAGAGTCTCATTCTGTAGCCCAGGCTGGCCTTGAACTCACTACATAACTAGGCTGGTATGGAACTCACAGCGATCCTCCTGCCTCAGCCTCCCGAGTGCTGGGATTACAGGTGTGACCCTCCACGCCTGGCTGGACTGGAATCTTCGGGTACCGCCTTAGTGAATGAGGCTCATGGTTTCTGCAGTATCAGGAGGCCACAGCCTCACCAGAACGCCCATGCCCGTGTGTGACATGCGGTGACGAAAGCAGCGTGGAGGATGTGCTGGTCAGTTTCCTACCAGGACAGACAGAATGCCCGAGATGACTGACTTCTGAGGAGAAAGGTTCATTGTTTCGGCTCCTGGTTCCACGTTTCAGCCTCGGTACGCGGCCCGTCCCTCTGAGCTTGTGGTGAGGCACCGCCCTGGTGGGGGAGGCGGCCAAGGGTGGTGGGAAGCACAACGACAGAGGAGCGGGGGCAGGGAGAGGGAGGAGACCGTGTAGGGGCGTCTCCTTGGGAACACGACACAGGCCCTCGGTCCGGTTGAGGCTGAGCCCAAGCATCGGGGCTCCTGAGTCTCCCTGAAGTGGCTGCTCTCAGGCTGCACCGGCCCCACCCTGCGGGTGTGGGCGGAGAGGGGCGCATCCTCCTCCACGGCTTCGGGGCAGCGCGGGAGCAGGGCCAGGCCCGTGGGACCGGCTCCAGGAACCGGCACTCTGCAGGTGCTAAGGGACACAAGTCCACGGGTGGGAGCCGCCCGGATGGCCCTGGAGTGAGGAGTCGGGACACCAGGGCACGGAGGGCCAGGGCCCTGCTCCTCTCCGCCTCTCTGTGCTCTCTGTGCCGCACGGGTCCTGCGCGTGACAGGAGAGAGCACGCGTGTGCCTCGGGTGTCGCCTCCCTCTCCTGAGAGGCCCAGAGGCCCCGAGGAGTAAGGAGCTAGGATCAGGCGACCGAGCAGCCCGTTCTGCCCTTGACTAACGAGCGAGGAGGCCGACGCAGCTCTGGTCCGCTCCAGCCCGGCTTCCCCGGAGGCGCACAGGGACGCCGGGTCAGGGCCCCGGGAGGAATCCAGGCCCGCCGTTCCCAGCAAGCGCCCCTCAGAGTCTCAGGCAGAGACTGTCAGCAGACTCGGAGCCCCGCAGGCTGGGTGTGCTGCCAGCGTGCCCTGCGGGGAAGGCCCAGGGACGGAGGTGCTGCTGGTCCAGGGACCACGCTTGGGGAGCTCCTGACCCTCAGCACGCGCGCGTGAACACACACGCACGTGCGCACCCTTCCCTGGCCATGCTAAAACTTACCCCTGATGCCAGGGTCCTGTTTAACTATCTGTGATCCTAGCTGAGCCATGGGCCCCTGAAGAGCCGTGTCTACCTCTTCTCTGTATCCCCAGCACCTAGTACAGTGCCTGGCATGCGCTGGCACTGAATATATACTTGTTAAATGAACGAGTGTGTTTGGTGAGTGGCCTCTAGAACACAGGGCGTGGTGGTACACACCTGTAATTCTAGCCCTTGGAGGCTGAGGCAGGAGTATCACAGTATGTTCGAGACCAGCCTGGGCTACATAGTGAGATCTTGTGTCAAAAAACCAAAACTAGAAGCCTGGAGCAGACCTGGAAGGTTGCTCAGGGAGTGGAGCAGTGGCCGTGAGCTCAGGCTAGAAGCACTGATGAGCATCGGAGTCCTGGGGCGGAAGTCTGACCCCACGGACCTCCACTCCTGGGGTTCAGGGCTGCGTGAGTCACCTGAGGTGGGAAGGAACCGGGAACAGCTTCAAAGCACCTTCACGTTTGTGATTTTGTTGCTGGCTGACCTGGGCTTTGCATTTAGTAATAATAGAAATTAAAACTAAATCACAGATTTATAGGAGAAAGCTTTCATTAAAAAAGTTGTGTTCAGGATTAGCAGGAGGAGCTTCTGTAGATCAGGTTTGCCCTTAAGGAAGACGGGAAGGGAATGAGACTGGCCAGGGCTCTTAACTAGGTTCTGGTGGGCTGGGTCCTGGTTTCCTGGCTCTGGACTCTTCATGGCTTGAGAGTGATTCTGTTCCCACAAATGTTTGCCTCTGTCTCTGCTTTTCCCAGAACCCAGGTGGTCACAGGTTCAGGACGATGGCTGGCGGCTTCTGGCCTTTACTTCCCTGTAAATGCCTTATCTTAGTGTCCTCAGTCTTAAAAGGGGGTGAAATCATGTGGATTAGGGGCTGATCAGCCTTGTTTTGCTGAGTTTTAGACTACGCTTCCTCACTGGTCCACATATTCACAGGCAGAGCTGACAAGGAATTTTACCTGGAGATTTACAGTAGGAAGGCTATAAAAAGAGAGGCAAGCTTTGTTCTTTTGTCTCTGGGACATTTGTAAACCCAAGGGAAGAGTCGGGTTTTTAGCAAAAACTGCTTTTAAGTCCCTGACCACTTTAGGAAAACACAAACCACACTCCTGCTTAGCTGCACGGGAAGGGCCCAGGAGCCGCCCGACCGGCCCCTGCCGGTCTCAGAGGCTCCTGCTCCGCTTCCCGTGGTTTCAGTGCCTTCGGGGAGAGCTATCCCAAGCAGCTTGGATCTGATAGCTTTTGTTTCTTCTTTGGGAGGGTGAGTTTTTTTGTTTTTTGTTTTGTCTTGAGACCGAATCTTGCTATGTAGCTCAAGCTGGCCTGAAGCTTGCTGTGCGTCCCGGACTGGCCAGCCACCCTCCGGCCTCAGATGCCACTCCAGGCGATGCAGCTTCTCCCGCCACAGGTACCTCATGCTCTTCCTGCTTCTGTGCTCAGCAGCCTCATTTCACAGAGTGGGAACCGAGTCCTGGTGGCTGGTTGAGGTTTGAACTTGGCCCAAGTTTGACCTTTGCATAAAATGGGGTGTGTGTGTGGACGGGGAGAAAGGGTGGACGAGAGTCAAGCCCAGCCCTGCCACCCTCCTCGGCCGCTCGCCCCCAGGGATGCCACCCTGGGGCCTGCAGGGCCAGGGGCAGTGGCACGTGAGTTGGCCGGAGTCCCTGACACTCTTAGCCCCCTTTACTGGCCAGATGGCTTTGAGGAAGAGTGGGCTTTAAATCCTTGCCTACGCAAATTTTTACAAAGCCTCCTGCTGACCACAGAACCCTTGCCCTCCCCGCCCCACCTGGCACTGTCCAATTGCTCCACTAGTTCTGGGAACTGCTGTCACCTCCTTGCCCAACCCAGTCCCGCTAGAACCACCCTCCGCAGTCCCACTGGGCCTGCAACCACCCAGCGAAGAAAGTCCCTGCGGGCGCCTGGCTGTGGGGTGGGCCACGTGGCCGCCCAGGAACACCCAGGCCCAGAAAAAGAAGAACTCCCAGCCGCTCGTCATTCTGACAGCCGGCGACGCCGGCACGGAGCCCTAGCTCCAACCTCTCCCCGGAGGAAGAGCGCTTCCTCCGCGCCCGGCACCCTGAACCTTCAGCTGCGAGGAGGCAGAGAGGCAGTGCGGACAAAGCCTTGGAGCGGGGTAGGTGGCACTCGCCTTTTCTATGCCGGCGCTTACTCTTAAGGGTGTCCCTGTTTAAGGCGTGGGCTGCTCAGGGCTCTGCCAAGGCGGGACTGCTCTAGCGCCAGAGGTGCCTGGGTATCCGTGGGTGCATCCGTAAAACAGCGTGGAGCACGTAGTGAGTGAACAGCAGGGGGCTTCCGGGGAGCGCTGGGAGGACTTTGAAGGCTGCTGTTGGTGCTGAGCACTGCGCTGCCCGTCCTGGACAGCGAACCGGGGCGTCTCCCTGAGCCACTTCCCCAGAGTTTTCTTTTGAGACGAGGTTTGCTGCACGACTCAGGCCAGGCTCAAACTCTGGTCCTCAGCACCCCGGAGGGCTCGGGGTTGCATGCATGTGCCAGCACGCTGTACTGAAAGGAAACTTTCTTATGCAATTTCTTGTTGGAGACTGATAAAGAAAGCCAGCTGCTTCTGAAGAAACAAGAGGTGAGTTTCATGGAAAGTTCTTTTTTGGTTTTGTTTTTTTGAGATAGGGTCTTGCTTTGTAGTTCAGGCTGCCCTTGAGCTCATTATGTAGCCCAGGCAAGCCTGGAACTCAGCAGTCCTCCTGCCTCTGCCTCCCCAGTGCTGGAATGACAGGCGTGAGCCACCACGCCCGGCACTGTGGTATGTGGTATTGATGGCCGGTGGGTGTGAGTCACCACGCCCAGCATTGTTGTACGAGGTTACCTGGGATCAAACTCAGGACCTTGTGCTTGCGAGGCAGGCATCAGAACCACTGAGCTAAATCTCCGGCCCAAAAAGTTCTTTTAAAACAAGTCGTTTGTCCAATTTCCTCCTGTAGAGGAAAACCAAATGTGGTATCCAGAGAAACTGTAGTGAGGGAAATGTTAGAAGGGAAAGTATTGCAGACACAAGATATCGAGCAGTTTCCTAAGAAGTGGGCAGCTTTCGGCATCGTAGAGGGCCCTGTCTGTGCTCGGGGACTTCACTGACTCACGGCTGGTGGACACTAGGGCTGGACAGCTCTAGGCTCCAGGGGACAGCTGTCCTCTGTGCGGTGACCTTGGGGCAGGCTCCTGCTATTTCTCCTGTAGCCCCTTCCTCAGGCCAGCATGTCTGAAGCAGATACCTGGAGTTGTCATGGGGCCCGGGAGTCAGGAGATCAGCAGCTAGAGTGGGGGCCGGGTCAGCTGGCAGGGGTGACTCAACTTCCTTTCAGGTTTGCCGGATTTCCCAGAATGTGGGCACATGGGCACTGCCTGGCGAGCTCACCCCAAAGTGCTGACAGCCAGCCTGAGCCGCCTGCCCTTGTCAGCACCCGCAGGGGCAGCGGAGGGAGAAATCATGGCTCGTGGTGACACCTGGGGGTCACAGCACCAGGGCTAGTCAGGTGGAGGTGGAGGAGCGAGCCCTTGGGGTGGATCAGCCGGGGAATGGGAGCCCTCCCTGCCTGGCACCCTGAGTGCCGCCCCTCCAGCCAGGGACCCGTCCTTCCTTGGCCGCGGCCCAGGAGGATGTGTGGGCTTCACGAGCAGGAAAACTCATCCGGGAGCCCCGAAGGCCAAGCCGGAGACAGCTGGGCCCAGGCAGGTTCATGCTTGGCCGCTGGTTCAGTCACTCCCTCCTGATAGCCCACGGTGGAAACCTTTATTTCTATTTGCTCATCTCCCGGTGTGAAAACGTTCCAATCCAGGCATGAAAACATGATTGTTTGTGGGGTACAATGTGGTATTTCAGTGCCTGTTCACAGTGTGTAAGGACTGGAGGGGTCATGGGGGGCTCTGTCACCACAGGTGTTTACCATCCCGTCGAGTTAGGAGCATCCAAGTCCCCCCGTGACCCATCTGAACACTCAGTTACTGTCGGATGATCGGGGTCTCCTCCCACCCAGCCACACCCCTTCCCCCTTTGCTATCCCCTCTCCACGGACCCACCCCCGATCTTTCCTGGACTCTGAAAATCACTATTCTCTGCTTCTCTCGAATCAGCTTCTAAGAAATTTCTAACCATCGTTCGCGTGGTAGGGACTGTCACGGTCCATCACTGTCCGGAAATGTCCCTGTCTAAACAATCCACCAAGAGGCTGAGCGGACCTTCAGGGGACCAGGGACATCCCCCAGGACAGAGTCAGAGCTGCGGACCGCCTGGGCCGGACAGGCCCAGAGCAGGGCTGCGGCGCAGACGGCCGCGGCCGGGTGTCGGGCGAGGGGGTGGGGAGCCCCTGCAGGGTGAGGGTTGTTTGTCTCATCTGTGTGAGGGCCTGAGGTTGGGAGAGTGATTCATTTATTGGGTGACATAGCTGGTCGATGTCACCCAAGCCCCACTCCCTCTCGGGTGGCACCTTCAATAAGCAGTTGTAAAGGATTTCAGAGCGGCACTAAAGAGCAGGGGTGGGAGCAGCCCTGAGCGGGCGATCTGCGTAGCGCTGCTTCTGGGTTGTCTCGGGCGCTTCCAGGTACAACACCTGTGCACCTCGTTCACCAGAAACGCGGCTTTGCTCTGGCCACTCTGAGAGGTCGCCGCGCAGCCAAGGCTGTTCTGAGCTCTACACACACACACACACACACACACGCACACACGCACGCACATGCACGCACACACGCACGCCCAGCCTGGGCTTCACTCCAAACCCTCCCCACAGCCAGCGCAGCAAGCCTGCAGTTACTGTGGACCCCCAGAATGATGGGGTTCACTCCCCAGCATCTCACCAGGGCAGCACTCTGTGGTTTGGAGACAGACACCTGGGCCTCTGTGGGTCTAGAAGCTGGGCAGCTCTCCGTCACGCCCCACAGCCAGGGCAGTTTTCCTGGGGACTCTGGGGATGAAGCCATCATGCTGCGGCCAGAGGCAGGAATGGGTGCCAAGTATGTTCAAGGCGGGCACTGGAGGGGCGTATCCAGCCCTGAGCGCCAATCTTCCTGCCCCAGAGCTGTGTGCCCGAAGGTTTCCTGACACTCGGTACCTCTGTTGTCCGCTCTACACGGGAACAAGAAGGTGCCCGCAAGGGAGGATGAATGCTGTCTGGGCCTTAACCCCAGCATGAGTGTAGAAAACTGCAGCTCTGGCTCCATGGGAAGACCTGTCTGCCTGTGCTGTCAGCCCCTGAGCTTGTCCTGTGCAAACTCATGGTGAATTCACCTGGCTTTGTGATTCGTTGATGGCTGGGGACTGGGGGCTTCACAGGGAGAGAGGACCTGGTTCTCGCTGGCGGCCTGGGATTTTGTCCCCAGGTCACAGTAGCTGATGGGCCCTCAGCAAACCTTTGTCAAGTGGAAGAAGAAATAAAACCACAGCCTTCTCTTTGTTGCCCTGGTCCCTCATAGGAAGGTGAACGACACACCAGAGAGCGCTCTCCTTGACCCCCGGGGCCAGCCAGGATGGAGAGCACGGCCTCCACGGAGGACTATGGCCTGACCACCGAATACGACTACGGGGAAGCAACCCCGTGTCAGAAGACGGCCGTGAGGGCCTTCGGGGCGCAGCTGCTGCCTCCCCTGTACTCCCTGGTGTTCATCATCGGCGTGGTGGGCAACATCCTGGTGGTCCTGGTCCTCATGAGGTACAAGAGGCTCCGGAGCATGACCAGCATCTACCTGCTGAACCTGGCCTTCTCAGACCTGCTATTCCTCTTCACGCTGCCCTTCTGGATCGATTACAAGCTGAAGGACAACTGGGCCTTTGGTGATGCCATGTGTAAGCTCCTGACTGGCCTCTACTACGTGGGCTTGTACAGTGAGATCTTCTTCATCATCCTGCTGACCATCGACAGGTATCTGGCCATTGTCCACGCTGTCTTCGCCCTTCAAGCCCGGACCACCACCTTCGGCATCATCACCAGCATCATCACCTGGGCCGTGGCCATCTTGGCTTCTGTCCCGGGCTTGTACTTTTCCCGGACCCAGTGGGAGCTCACTCACAACACCTGCAGCCTCCACTACCCCCACGAGAGCCTGCGGGCCTGGCAGCGCTTTCAGGCCCTGAAGCTGAACCTGCTGGGGCTGGTCTTGCCGCTGCTGGTCATGGTGGTGTGCTACATGGGCATCATCACCGTCCTGCTTCGCCGGCCCAATGAGAAGAAGACCAAGGCCGTCCGGCTGATCTTCGTCATCATGATCATCTTCTTCCTCTTCTGGACCCCGTACAACCTGGCTGTGTTTGTCTCCGCTTTCCAGGAACATGTGTTCACCAGCTTCTGTGAGCAGAGCAGGCAACTGGACCTGGCCCTGCAGGTCACCGAGGTGATCGCCTACACCCACTGCTGTGTCAACCCTATCATCTATGTCTTCGTGGGCGAGAGGTTCCGGAAGTACCTGCGCCAGCTCTTCCAGAGGCATGGGATGACGCCTCTTGTCAAGTGCCTGCCCTTCCTCACTGTGGACCGGCTGGAGAGGGCCAGCTCCATGTCTCCATCCACCGGGGAGCACGAGCTCTCTGGGGTGCTCTGACCTGGGCCCCTGGAGGCCAGTTTAGGTACCTGTGGGAGTGGCCTGCCAGGCCGGCCGCCAGGGAAGGGAGAGGAAGCTGATGGCCATCTCCACCAGATTCTGACACCCCCCACAGCATGGTATCATAGCCTTTGGGACAGAGGGCACTCTAACATGGCCCAGACTACGCCACCTGGGGCTTCAAGCTTGCCGACCCCCCTCCCTGTAAAGAGAGGACAAGTGGGTGACACAGAGCATTCCAGAGATGGAGGCTGTGGGCTCCAGGGAAGGCCAGTCCAAACAGGGTGCCCAGTGTATGAACACTGACATTTGCAAGACACCTCACTGCAGCAGGCAGCCCGGTGAACCTGGAAATGGAGATTTCCGCAGGTGACACCCCGCAGAGTCCTAGACCCAGCGTATCGGTCTTAGTTCCCCCCACCATCTTCTGGAAACTCTGGAAACACAGAACAGGGTGGCCAACTAGAGAGCAACTGGGAAATGGGAGCCACCTCCCTGCAGGTGGCAGACAGACCCTGCCCCAAACCAGGGGAGGAGAGGCGCTGAGCCAGAAGCAGCTCATTTAGCAAAACTCTCCTTCACCCCTGAGCTCATCAGTCTTTGTCCCTTTCTCCTCAAATGTATATTTCTTTAAAAATCATGTTCCTGATAACAAAAATTATTTCTAGAAAAGCTCAAAGACACCAAAAAGGAAGAAAACAAGCATTCAAGTCAACTGTAATCTCACTACCCAAATAACCACTGTGCATTTTAGATGTGTTTTCATTTCATTTCTAGCTGTGTGGATTCAGGATTGGAGCTGAACTGGCCTTTGGTGGTGCTCAAGTACTGTTGCTGTAGTTAGAGAGCAGTATGTTGCATCACTGCTCACGTCAATAAATCATCTCAAAGCGCTGATGTCGGCCTCCATGTTGAATCCTATGGCAGAGATGTTCTCTAATTTACTCTCCTGGGAATCCCTTACCGCTGGAAAGTTAATCTCCATTTCTACACTGGCAGGTCAGGGCTGTATAAGTGCAGTAAGCTCTTGGAGTGTGGGAACACTGTGCCCAGGGAGGACAGTCCCCAGACCCACGGCATGAATGCTTGCGGGCAGGACCAGAGGGGTGGTGCCAGGACAGCAGCCCAACCAATGGCCATCTCATCTTATGATGGAATGACACACAGGCCAGCCTCTCTCCTTACACACAAGCCACCCTGTCCCCTGGGTGGGAACTGACTGTGTCTACTTGTTATTTTTGTGCAAAGATGCTGGTGTCATGGACCAGGAAGGAAGTGGTCAGCTCACCCAAGATTCATGTCTCCACACAGAAAATGCAGAAAAAATAGAGCCCCGAGAGTTATGGGTTCCAACTCACCACCCACGAACTCAATACCTCTCTCCTAGAGTGGAAAGGAGGCTATCTTGAATCAAAAGGACTTGTCCACCACTTCAGTAAAATCAGATTAAAAAAATATGTTCTGTAATGATTTCATAGCAGGAATATTTCACACTATGCCCCAATTTCCTTTTTGAAATTGTCTTAACTTTCCTCAGATACTACAAAGGCAATTTGTGTCCAATGTAGAAAACTTGAACCAACCAAAAAACACCAAGAAGAAAATGGAGTCCCAGTACCCAAATCCAACCTAAGTGTGGGAGTGTTGTGACAACTTTCTTTCCAGGGGTGTTTTCTAAGTATGCGAATTGAAGGAGAAAGGTAAAAGAAAGAGTTAACAGACTTTGTACAGAAAAACCTCTGTGCTAAGCAGGCTAGGAAAACAGACCTTGAAATGAGTCTTAGGGCAACAGACCTTGGTATAGATAATTCTTGGCACCAGACATACCGGCTTCAGTCTTCCTGAGAGAAGCTGGCCCTTCCCCAGGAGCACGGGCCTGAAGAACACAGCCTTCAGATCACTAGGGAGGATGGAAGCAGAGTTTGTTATTTTCAAGGACGCTAGAAACTTCGCAAAATAATGTGTCCGGCCCCAGCTTCTGGCCAAAGCTGTGACCGTACGCATCCAGTTACAATGACCACATCTGCCTTTTGGCCTGGCGCCGCTTTTGTCTGCAGTAAGGATAAACAGGGGTGAAGAAGCTTAGGTTCGCCTCAGCCCGATCAGATACTGTTCTGATCTGTATCCATCAGCGGTAGTGCTGTTTCCATGCTGTGTTTCTGGTGATCACACGCTGAATCGTAAAAGTGGAACTATTTCTTCTTCTTCTTCTTCTTCTTCTTCTTCTTCTTCTTCTTCTTCTTCTTCTTCTTCTTCTTCTTCTTC
>PVIC010023922.1:0-26416 GCA_004025085.1 Thryonomys swinderianus
TAGGGAAATATTAAACTGAAACCACAGAATGTAATTTTGTTGTATACTTTATTATCTGGACTTCTAATGCTTCCTTTGTTGCTTTTGCTTCTAATTGCTTTGGGTATTTCTAGTCTCTTCTGAGTCCCTAGAAATAGTGGGTGTCATTTTCTAATTCTGTGGAAAATGATTTTGTATTTAGACTGTAGTGTTATTAAGCCTATATGGTATTTTTTAATAATATGATTTTGATGGCATTGATTTTGTTTTATGGAAATAGATGATTTTAAAAAAGTTCTAATAGTCTTTTCAATATCTTTATTCTGAGTATTATATGTTGTATTTTAGAAGACTTACCACCCTGATTAGATTAATTTCTAGATATTTAATTTTTTTGCAACTGTCATGAGTGAAATTGTTTTCACAATTTCTTTTTCAGTGGAATCACTATTAATGGGCAGGAATATTGTTTTTTATTATTATTATGTTGATTTTGTATCCTACTACTTTTCTGAAATGTTTCATTAGCCTTAAGAGTCTCACAGAGAAGTTTGGGGTTCCTTTATGTAAAGGGTCATTTCCATTGTAAATACAGAAGCATCGGCTCCTGAACCGAAGTAGTGACAGTGGGCACCTCTTCTTATCACTGACTTTAGAAGGGACCTTTCAGGTGTCCCCTTTCACTATAATGCTGGGTGTGGGCTTTTCAAAAAGGCTTTTATCACTTTGAGGTCACATCTTTCTCTATATCTATTTTCATCAGATTTTTTTTTTTTTACTATGTATTAGTGTTGGATTTTGGAAACACTTTCTTAACCTATTGGTCAGCCATACAATTTTCAAATTTCTTAACCTATGTGATATAATATGCTTATTGATTTTTGTATGTCATTCCGTACTTACACCTGCATAATGAAAGCAACTTGATTTTGATGAATGACTTTTTAACATGTTGCTCCCTGTTTTTAAGTATCTTGATGAGGATTCCTTCACCTGTGTTCATTGCTGATAATGACCTGTGGTTTTCGTTGAGTTCTTCTTTGGTTTTTGTAACAGGATAAGTTTGGATTGAAGGAATGAGTTTGCAGTGTCCATCATCTTTCAGTTTCATAGAAGAGTTAGTGAAATGTTGATACTTATTCTTTAAAGTGTCAGTAACATTTAGTATTGAATTGATCGAGTCAGAGGTTTTGCTTACTCAGTAGAGTTTGGCCTACTGCCTCCATGTATGGCTGTTACTACACTGTTCAGAGTTTCTATATCTTCTTGGTTCAATTTTGGTAATTTTACATGAGTCTAAGTATTGGTCCATTTCTTCTAGTTTCTTCAACTTATTTGCCTATTAATGTTTGAAATAATTTTTATATAATCCTCTGTATTTTGGTGTTGTCCATTGTAACTTGATCCCTTGCTTGTGGAATGGCATTGATGAGGGCCTTTTCTTTTTTTGTTATGTCTGGCTAAGAGTTTCTCCTTCGGTGTACTCTCTCAAAGAACCAATTCTTCCTTACTGATCCTTTGTATTTCCTTTTAGCTTCCATTCAATTATACCCCACTATTTATTATTTCTATGAAGCTTGGTTTACATTTCTATTAATTTTCTAGGGTCTTGAGGTGTGCATGTTGGATATTGGTTTGTAATTACTCTGTGTTTCTAATTTAGGGATTCACCACCATTAACTACATTCCTAGAACTGCCATTGTGGATTGATTTTAAGAATTTCTAGGGCTGGTGAGTTAGCTCAGTGGTTCCGGCGCCTGCCTCACAAGCGTAAGGTCCTGAGTTCCATCCCCGGTAATCACATACAATGCTAGGCATGGTGACTCACGCCCACCAACAATCAATACCACATACCACAGTGCCGGGTGTGGTGACTCACGCCTGTAATCCCAGCACTTGGGAGGCAGAGACAGGAGAATTGCTGAGTTCGAAGCTTGCCTAGGCTACATAGTGAGCTCAGAGCCAGCCTGAACTACAAAGCGAGACTCTGTCTCAAAAAAAAAAATAATAATAATAATAATTTCTAAAATTTCATCTGTGACTTGTTGAATACTGAGTAATGAATTATTTCATCTTTCTTTTTTTCTTTCTTTCTTTCTTTCTTTCTCTTTCTTTCTTTCTTTCTTTCTCTTTCTTTCTCCCTTTCTTTCTCCCTCTTTCTTTCTTTCTTTCTTTCTTTCTTTCTTTCTTTCTTTCTTTCTTTCTTTCTTTCTTTCTTCTTTCTTTCCTTCTTTTTCTTTCTTTCTTTCTTTTTCTTTTTCAGACAGGGTCTCGCGTTGTAGTTCAGGCTAGCCCTGACCTCACTATGGTGCCCAGGCAAGCCGCCGCGAACTCAGCAATCCTCCTGTCTCTACCTCCCGAGTGCTGGGATTACAGGCGTGAGCCACCACGTCCGGCATTGTGGTATGCGGTCCACGCCCAGCATTATATGTGGTTACCGGGGATTGAACTCAGGACCTCGCGCTTGCGAGGCAGGCGCCGGAACCACTGAGCTAACCCTCCAGCCCTCATCTTTATTTATTGCATAATTTTGTGATTTCTTTTGCTACATATTTATACTTTAATTCTTTCACCACCTGATAGGTTGCAAGAGATAATTCTTTTGCATTTATTTAAGCATGTTTTATGGTTCAGTTCAAGAGCTGCTGGAAAGAATGTGTATCCTGGTGCTTTTTTTTTCATGAAAACGCTGTAGATATCTAAGTCCATTTCTTCAATGGTGTGATTTGTCTTGGATATTTCTTCCCTGAGTTTTTTCTCAGCTGATTTTTAAGAATGAGTCATTAGTGTCTTGCTGTTATGATTCCGTTCTTGTCTTTCTATCCTTTCACATGGAAAAGTTTAATGAAATAAAGTGAACTGACATATAGTGCATTTATATTTACAGTTATTATTTCTCCCTTTGGAATTGTTTGCTTTGTAGTAACATTGTTTTTCTCTTTTGATCAATTTTTAAATATATTTTATCTGAAATTAATATAACTGTTCCTGATTGTTTTAGGTATAATACCATAATCGTCTTTTTCCATGCATTCCATGGTGTGTGTATGTGTGTGTGCATGCGTGCGTGCGTGTGTGTGTGTTTGCATGTGTGTGTGTGTGTGCTGTCCTGTAGATAACACATATTTGGGTTTATTTTCTTATCTCATATTCCAGATGGTATCTTTCAATTCAGAAATTAAGATAATTTAGGTTGGATACTATTATTGCATGATTCTCGTCATATTATTACTTTTTCCTGTGCTATTTTTCCTTTTGTTTAACTTCTTTTCCAGTTACGTTTCTTCTTCCCTTGGTTGTCTTTGATGATAATGGCTTCTCTGACTGTTTAGAATTCCCCAAAGTGTTTTCTGCACTGTCAGTTTGATGCTCATAAATTTCTTTACACTCTCTTTGTCATGGATTATTTCTATTTTTCCATCAATTTGAAAGATAATCTTGTGATATAGAATATTTTGATTCAGCAATTTTTTAAGGACTGGGTCAACTTTATTACAAGATTTATCTGCCCTTAATGCAGAAAAACCTCATTGGTATTTTTCCAGTAGGCTTCTCTCTATATGTTACTTGATGTTTAGTGTTCTCTTTGTTTTTAGTATTCTCTCTTTGTTCTACATTTCTAAGTTTTGGGTTATGGTATTGCATGGGAAAGGGTTTTTTCTTTTTTTCCTCACTGTGTCTCTTTGCAGTTCTGAATGACTCATTTATGTGGATATATATTTCATCACTAATTTTGGAGCGTGTTCTGCAATAACTATTGGGGGGGCAGGGTCTCGCTTTATAGTTCAGGCTGGCTCTGAGCTCACTATGTAGTCCAGGCAAGCCTCAAACTCAGCAATCCTACTGCCTCTGCCTCCTGAGTGCTGGGATGACAGGCGTGAGCCACCACGCCCGGCACTGTGGTATGCGGTGTTGATTGCTGGTGGGCGTGAGTCTCCACGCCCAGCCTTGTATGTGGTTACTGAGGATTGAACTCAGGACCTTGCGCTTGTGAGGCAGGTGCCGGAACCACTGAGCTAACCCTCCGGCCCTGCAATAACTATTTTGATGAATTGTTTATACTTCTAGTTTTTTCTATCTCCCTATATTGATACTCTATTACTTAGTTAAGACTTACTATTAGTCACCTAGAAATAATTTAATTCATTTAGTTATTTATTTATATATTCTTTAAGCTTATTCAACATCTTAAGTCTTTTTTATGTTTTCACTTTACTTGAGTTTTCAAATAGTTTAATAATTTATTTGCATATGTGTTCCTTCTTCAGAGTCTTTAAATATTATAATCTTCAGTTTTTGAATCATTGTGTGAAAATTCATACACCTCAGCATCCCAGGGGTCAGCTTTTGAGGAATTATGAAATTTTTGAAGAGTCCTATTGATTTGTTTCTCATGATTCTTATCTTGTTGTGCAGAATGTGGTAGTTGATTGGGGCAGAAACCCGTGCCATTAGAGATATCTAGCCCTTAATTTCAAGAGGTGAAGAACTATCAGTAATGTCAACATTCCAAAGAAACAACCATGTCACTAGATAATTCAGAGCATACTTGCAAAGTACTCTCTTCTTTCTATAATTTAGAAATACAAAGGATAAACCATGTGAGACAAAGCCTAGGAGATATCAAATCTAAAAGAAAAAATGTTAAGAAAATTTGAGAAAAACAATTTAAACAAAAACCAAAACAGATTAAAAGAAAGACAGGAAGCAACTTTTGATGATTTCTTTTTCATACACACAAAGAAAATGAGAAGATGAGGGGCTTTAAGAGAATCCATGTGTTGATGGAAGAGCAGAAGGAAAGCGAGTAATTTATAAGGAACCGTCTATGGAGATCGTATCCAGCATACAAAGGAGCAGAAAGCCAGTGTTAGGGGACCTGCTGGTAATCCGCAAAGGAGAAACCGAGAAGTCCTCATAAAGCACTGTAGAAGCACAAATGATACTGAGTCTCAGGTACAGTTCACACTGCATGTGTGCTTATCACACTAAATTTAAAAGTGAAAGTTACAATGGTTATACTTTTCTATACAGGAAAGCAGTAGATGGGCAAATTTGCATATGCATGAGAAGGGAAATGAGGGAAGAAAATAAGTGGGAACTTTAGGTGGGCAGTGTGAGAGGTTCTGAGTCCAGCTAATGACCTCAGGGAGACACTCATTTTAGAAAACCCATGCATAACACTCAATGAGAGGTCCGCACCGTGGGATGTTAGCATACTCTAATGTTTAGATGAATCTTGATTGTTTTGTATGGAAGATACAAATATACACAAATGGAAATAAAGAATAAGTAAAATTATAATAATATATATTATATTATATATAAGAAATACAATATAATATAATATAATATATAATATAATATAAGAAATGTAATGTGCAGGAACAAATGAAAAAATCTGAGGGTAGAAATGGAAATATGAAGAAGATAAGATCATGGGTTGGAGAGAAGAGAAGAGATAGGGAGATTTTTTTTTTCTGACTCACGATCTAAAAATCCAGCCACATTAGAAAACAAGAGACAGCATTTGAAGTGGGCTTATGGGACAGCTACATGAAATCATTTACCATCCACAGTAAAATATTTGTAGTCATAGCTAAAATCATACACATATACTCAAATGTCAGTTATAAAAATCAAACAGCCAAAAGAAAACACACATGCAAAGGTATGCAAGTGCACACACACACACAGGCACACACACAAGCGCGCGCGCACACACATGCACGCATACACACACACAGGTTCCCAGTGCACTTCCTATTGGCAGGCAGCTATCTTGGGTTCTCGGTAAGTTTCTGCCATCACATCTACTATATGATCTTCCAAGTTCAACTCTCAGCCTCTGGTGCTCTCGTCCTGGAGTTAGGTCCTGGTTCTGCCCAGCTGGGCCCAGCTGGCAAATGTAGCGGTGGCTGTGACCAGGCAGCAGGCTGTGTCCCTGAACCACTTGCCATTCTATGGCTTTTCTCTGCTCCTCTCCCCACGCAACCTCCTTAGTCTCAGATCAAACCAAAGTTTCAGCTTGATCTTGAATATAAAGAACGTCGTCTGGAGGCCGGCCCCAAGTACCTTCCACAGGGACTATTTGCTCTCTCTCCTGTGGTGCTATGTGTCAGTTGTCCAACTTCACGAAGAGTCTTTTTAAAACTCAAAAATGTAGTAGTGTTAAGACTCCAGGAAAGAGAGCCTTTCTTGGCTGCGGAATTTAGCAGCATTTGCGCTGGAAGAAAGCAAGAGGAAGCCCACCCGGGCACAGACTTCAGCGGTGTTTGGAAGCGGTGGGAAATGACCTGTTTCCTCACTAGCCCAGTCTTTCCTCCACTTCGAGATCCCACCAGTCACAGCCATTTCATCCCCTGCAATCTGCTTCACGGTTCGCTCAGTGCTGATTGTGGGTCCCTAAGGAGCGCTACGCCCCTTCTTCCCTTCTGCCCCTGGCCCCACTGGTCCTAACTCAGTCCCTGGCTTCTGCGTACTTCTCTGACCTGTGCAGGCCTTATTGCCCGATCTCATGCAAATATCTCCTTCTGCACCGTCTCCCAGAGGAAAGAGAGAAAAGACAGGTGGGTACTGGGTCGTGGCAGCTCATCACTAAAGCAGCCTGACAGCCCAACACTGGCTGTCAGACGAGGCTTCATCTCACGGCAGGATTGGAAGCTTTCTGAATGTGACATGTATGATGTACTTGGACTATGAGCAGTTCCAAAATTGCAATGTGTCCTTACTTCTTTCACTAAACACCGGTTACTGAAATGAGAGCTTCTTCTTCAAGCTCAATTCTCATGGTCAAGTTTACATTCACCTCTCATATCTAAGTACCTTCGACTTTGATGAGCATCTTTTGAGCATGTTGTGAGCTTTGCTGTCATTGGCCCACTGTGATGCTCTCTCCATTGACTAATTTTGAATATTATTTAACTCAGGCAGACCTTTCTCTTCTAATGTTATTAGAAAATAAACATTGCAATTTATACGAAACAATTGGAAATTGAAAAGATGCCTGAAATGTATTTATTTATTTTATTCTTTTCAACATTTATAAATAAGATCAGAAATAATTATACCTTCCTTCTGAGAAAAGAAGTTTTAACTAGGAGGTAAACACAGTCGATACGGTAAAACTATTTCCTAGTCTAAGCACAATTGAACTACAAAATCTAATTAGGATCTGAAAGCTGATAGTCTTAGGGTTAGTGAGAAAAAGCAAAGTATTTGTATGAGATGTGTTTGTTGTACTCTCAAAATTGAGGGAAACTATCTGGTAATTGTGTTCTGGGTATTTGAAATAAAATCTTTATTTCAAATTATTACTTAGTAGACTGGTAGAGTCTGATTTATTTTTGTACTTATTTATGATGTCTCAGCATTTTCCTGTACTACTTTGCAGGCATGCCAGCACCCAATAGTGTAACAGTAAACCTGATTTAATCGTTACATCTTCAAAATTGGTTTTATGCATGACAATGCAAATCAAGATTTTACTTTACATTAGTGTGGAAATAATGATGGGAGGTTAATTTTATTCTAAAATAGGAAGAATAATATTTGCAGTGTTCTAAGATTTAACAGATAAAGCCATTTTGCATGGCTCAACTTGCAATGATAGTGATTTCACAGATTAGAGGTATTAAATAATATTTTGTAGTGTCTATATTTCTGTGCCCTACAAGATGCAGATTTTACAGTCCTAACCTCTAATAGGATGGGGTTAGGAGAAAGACACTTTGAAAACTGATTAAATCAAGAAGGGAGAATTTTCACGTAAAGTCCTCATCTATTGATAGCTTTATAAAACAAAGACTTAATGAGTTGCCTTATTTGATTTCAGACTACTAGCCTCCAAACATATGAGAAACAAGGCATGCATGTAAACCCTTTTGAAACAAAATATTGTTAAAATATTTAGTACAATTCATTGAAACAGGACTGTTAATGATGAAAATACATTTCCCTAGGAGTATCCTTTGTATTTATAACTCTTTAAAAAATAAAGACGCTGTGAGTTCGCGGCGGCTTGCCTGGGTACCATAGTGAACTCAGGGCCAGCCTGAACTACAAAGCGAGACCCTGTCTCAAAAAGAAAAAAAAAATAAAATAAAGACGCTGTGCTGAGGATTTAGCTCAAGTGGTACTGCGCCAACCTTAGACGCACAAGGCTCTGAGTTTGATCCCTGGTACTGAAAAAAAAAAAGATGCTAAGAAATATCGGTTGACTCCAGGGATGAGTGAGATTAAATATAACACATGTGTCAGTGCATGGCTTGTTAACTTGCTATGATTCTATTCAGTCACTGTCAGAAACCAAGTTTACAGACAAGTGAATAAAATATTCCACTGTTTTTAAAATTATGAAATGAACATGGCAAGAAAAACTAACCCAGTATGAGTGAGAGCATCTGTCCAGAGTTGAATGTTGATGTCAGTTTATGCTTTTTAATAAAATGCTGTTTTGAGTTAGTTTGCTCCTGCATTACTCTTAACATTGAATATCCAGGAATAACTGTAGCATTCATTTTGGAAACATATTTTTAAGCCCGTAACATGGAATTCACCTTCCATGCAAACTGTAAGCTTGCATACATATTTTAAGGAACTTCAAGGTGTAATCACTATGTAAGCAGCTAATGCGGCATTATTATTAAATATTATCCTTTATATGAGTGCAATTGACTTGGTCCTGGTGAGCTCATTAAGGATGAACACCTTCATGCAAGGACATATAACAAGGAAAAACATTATTTTATAGCGCCGATCATCTCTTGTACTTACAATTTTTAGATAACTCTGGAAAATGAGTAAGACCAACTTTAAAGAATGGAGAAGTGAGGTCATGAAAGTTCTAAGTGTAAATCTCGAGTACCAATTTGAGAATTCAATAAAGGTATGTTTGACTCCTAATTTAATTTCTTCTTTGACTACACAACACTGCCTCTTTCAAATAGGCTTAGCACTTGGTTACTATGTTCTGTTATTAAAACAGCTTACAGCACATCTTTTATATAGGGTAGAAAATAGGTTTAATCCTCTCCAGGGGAGCTCTTAACTTGCCAGGGAAGGAAATGCATCACAGGTGAAAGACAGCAGAACAGTGTGACCTGCTGCTAATATGCAGCGGTATTCATCTGGGTGGGATCTGACATTTCAAGGTAGATGTATATTTGCGATTGATATTTTATTCTTTAAAGCACAGCCTTTAAAACAGCTGTGAAATGTCAAGTTATTAATTTACACATTGCAAAATGTACTGTGAGGAAGCCAATTTACATCTCTCCAAACTGAACACCGGGGAGAGTCGGCTTTTGAAATCAGCACATCACCGAGATTGTCTCCATCAGCATAACTCTGGAAATTGTCGCCCAGCTCTCGGTTTCACACGGAGGCAGAGGGAAGAGGAAGGAGAGGGGGGCACTTCGCTGGGGACGGGGGGCGGCTTCTCACCCACATTTCGGTCTTGAGTTATTTTATGGTAATTGGAGGGGTCATCTCTGGCTGAAAATGCAATGGATCCCTGCTTGAAATGGCAAAACTATTTTTTAAAGGAGTTACTCAGTGTAAATTTGGTGTAAAGCCTACTTTATAGGTTGTCTCCTTGAAATATAGTTATTGATTTTTTCTTTCCTACAGAGTAGATGTAATCCTATAACCATTAAATGAAGAGCATTATCAAATCCACCCTCAGGCATGCATTTAAGTTACATGAAACATTTTCATAATAGAATTTTTGAGGGAAAAATCTGGATTTGATATCCAACTTCCTTTGAAAATAATACATACAAAAGTAACTTGAGTTCACTTTTTAACCGCCTCATCCTTTAAAAAATGTTAGAGCCTTACATTAACTAAGATAATATTTTATATGAAATATGTATTTAATTAACTGTTATTTATTAATGTAGAAAGAAAATGGGAAAAATAAAGATATATATCTATTCCTTACATATATCACTTACCATATACTTAAATATAGTATTTTTAATAAGTTAAATAAACAACGTATTTGTTAAAATATTTACATAATTTATATTTACTGCCCAATTTGAATCTTCACAGGAAAATTAAAATGCCTTGCTAACAGAAAAGAGAAAGAAAAGATTTTAATCCATACTATTTGGTCCTGAACTTCATAGGACTATAAATATCTTGCCAATAATGACATGAATCAGTTGGATGAATGAAGTTACAATGAGGCAATCCAACAAAGTTAATGCTTTGCTTATATTCCTGTAGATGTCTTCATCATAGAGCATAAGTCAAGCCACGAACGTTATGCCTATTGTGATAGTTGACTGACTGCATCAACTAAATCATCTGCACATGGTTCTGGGTGTGAAAGCACGGCCGTCTGGAAAGTGGCAGCTGAGAGGATTGTTTCTGTCTTTTCGGAGGAAGTCCCATCTTCCCTTTCACCCTGGAGGCTTCCTGGCTCTCGGGACAGACTCCTCAGCCTCCCCCAAACACCCCTGGAGGTCTTGATATAGATTCGAAGAGGGTGCTGAACAGAGCTCCCCCTGGATCTGTGGGATCCCCATGCACAGACAGATGTCATGCAGTTCTCCACACTTTACGGCCATCATAAGCCAATCTGTAAATTCTTCCTTCAAAATTAATTTTACTGGTACAAGTTAGATATAGCTAGTGATCACATTCATCCTAGGGAACTAGTACCTGTACTTGACACTTCTTGAGTCTTATTTTTTACCATTTCCTTCCCCTGCCTTCAGCCCTTCTTTCCCACCTTATTTATAAAGCTCTGTTCCCTTCTTATCATTCTTTTTTTTTTTTTTGCTTTTTGGAGACAGGGTCTCGCTTTGTAGTTCAGGCTGGGCTGGCCCTGAGCTCACTATGGTGCCCAGGCAAGCCACCGCGAACTCAGCAGTCCTTCTGTACCTGCCTCCCGAGTGCTGGGATTACAGGCGTGAGCCACCACACCCGGCATTGTGGTATGCGGTGTTGATTGCTGGTGGGCGTGAGTCTCCACGCCCAGCATTGTATGTGGTTTCCGGGGATTGAACTCAGGACCTTGCGCTTGCAAGGCAGGCGCCGGAACCACTGAGCTAACCCTCCGGCCCCGAAAATTTATCATTCTTTACTTTGGTTTTTCTTTTCCTTTCCTTTCTTCTTTCCTCTCCCTAGTCATTCCTTCCTCTTATATCTTGTATTATATTTGCCTCTTTAGTAAATGCACATCTACATGTGTTGAAATAATCCAGTACATCAACTTTACAACACACTGTTAGTTATTTTCTTCATCATTGTGATCTTAGTCAATCACATATAAATGAAATTATAACACAATTATGGTTAAGAACACTGACAACTGTTTGAAAATAATTACAATTTTTAAATCCTCAAGTGAACCTACTCTTCAAAATCAGACTTAGCGTGACATTTCCTTACAGTTGCTGACACATCTATGGACAGAAAGATTTATTACATATCAGACCTTTACTTGTGAAGTACTAAAGATACATTGAACTTCAGTATCTGTTACAGTGTGGGCTGCTTTAGGGCAATACTAGTAGAACCAACTAGCCATTAATGAGCATGCATTGTATCATGGAAAAATCTATCCAGTGAATCCAGCCTCTCTGAACATGTTCTAAAGCAGATACATAGAAACATCGTGCTCTGTCCTCCTCGTCTTCATGAGGCAACTGGACCCGCCACTGAGGAGCAGAACGTTCATGTCTGCATCAATTATAGATGCTGCTCTTTTGTTTAGTTGTTGTTATTTCTTTCACACCCAGCGAAAAGTTTTCTATAAAGTAGTGCAATTCAAGATACTCTTATTCTATTTATGTATATGGGTTGAACTAATGAATCCAATAAGTCATCTTTATAACACTGCACCCAGGGATTGGCAGGGACCACAGGCAGGTGCAGGGAATGCTTTGAGTATTATTGCTATAAAGGTTTACAGATTAAAGGAAATATTTCAAAATCACTAGGGAAATGTTCACTCCCATGGTGATAGTTCTCACGTGCATTTGCTAAAATAATAAAATGATTCTAATTTTCCCATTTCTCATAATTTTTGCAAAAATAAAATCTGTCAACAGAGATAAATGATACAGAAATTCATAGGGATAGGTAGTATGAGAGAATGTATAGTAATAAAAGTCATGTTCTAAGTAATATACTTTTAATATATTGCTTTAATTCCGTGTTTATTTTTGTCAAAATATCATTCACCACATAATTATGTATGCATAATGCTCACACAGTACACAAGGAAAAATTACTGTTTTCAGTATCTTTTAAGAGTGGTTTTATTTTTAAATAATTTAATTTTTTAATATAATTGTATTTTCTAGTTTGAAGCAAGGTTTTCTTTTCCACATAAATGTTGTTTCTGTTGATGTATTTCTTGAATAAAACATTTTAGGATTAACTTTTGGTCAACTCAAGGAACAAGATAACAAATACTTGTGCCTCTGTCTTTTGAAAAAAATCAATGAAAACAACCCAGGGAATATAAAAGGAGGAACCACTGGGGTGGGGATTTAACTCAGTGGTTCCCTACCTTCCCTGCAAGTGTAAGGTCCTGAGTTCAAGCCCCAGTATGAAACAGAACAAAACAAAATTACTAGGATATAGAGTAGAGTGGGGAAAGGGGAGAAGGAAAAGTAAAACCGATTAAAACCAATTGAGTAGTATTATGCACTTCGACCAGCTTCCCCAGGGAATGTGCTCACTCTATACTCCAAACATGCAAGTAAGAAAAATTTTAACCTCCACATGTGTATAAATCCATTTGTTAAGTGAACACATCAAGTTTACATGATTCATATATATGAATAAATATATGAATATATAAATATATATGAATATATATAAAATCTCAGGAGAATAAAATAAAACAATGCTATTTAAATAACATAAAAGGTAGAAAATGTGAAAATAAGTTGTACTATACATTTGAAAGTGACCAGAGCTAAAAATTATAAGGCATTAATGATAATTAAAGAAGAGCTAAGGAATAGAAGAAATAGAATGTTTGTATGACTGGGAAGACTATTATTAAAATGTCACAGATTGATCTATAGGTTCATTGTAAAAACAAAAATCTCACCATGTTTGTTATGAATATGAATGAGTAATTTCTAACATCTATTTGGAAATACAAAGAGTATAAAGCAAACAAAACTGTGAGGAATAAAGCTAAAAATTTCCATTTTAGTAGATGTGCATGTCTGGTGTGTGCCTGTTGTGTGTAGTGTGTATTTTTTTTCAACCACCCTGAACAACATTTTTACTTTGAGACAGGATCTCATTAAATTGCCAGATTTCCTATGTTGAGACTGTACATACACGTGTCCAGTGGAAATAAGGGTACGATAATGACCTGGTACAGTCCTGACACTTGGGAGGCTGAGCCAGTAGACTGCAGTGAGCTCATGGCCAGTTTTGGTTACAAAGTGTGGAAGTGTGTTGACTCAAGCAGTGAAAAGTAGATATTACTCTAAATCATGATGAAATAATGTTGAGTTAAACACGATACATTGTTTAGAACATAAAAAGTACTCTTTAAATATAATTTTAAAATGGGTTGTATTAATCTATAAGTAAACTAACACGGAGGATTAAAATGCCAAAGTAATCTTATGCAAATCTGAGCTCTTTCAAAAATTTAGGATTTAGGGCAGTGATTTAGCTCAGTGGTACTGCCTCTCCCTCTCAAGCAAAAGATCCTGAGTTTGATTCCTAGTATCAAACAAAACAATACAATGTAATACAAAACAGAACAACACAAAAAAGGTTTCTTGATAAAGATACAGATCAACCCAGCCTCACAAAGGGGAGGATGAATGTTACATAACTACATTTTGTAGTTTAGAATAATAGAAAAGTCAAGTGAAATGTTAACAGCTATACATCCACAAAAGGTCATTTGGGGGACAGCTCCGAGACGTGTCATTCGCTGTTCGTGTGCCATTTTCTCGGGACTCGTATTTCACCAATTCATGTGTCTTCATTACTACATTAGCTACACAGAATCCTTAATGAGGGTCATTTTTGCAGGTTGTTCCATAGATAAATTTCTCTTTCCTATCAGGTACCATCAGTTTATGAATGGGAAGTGAAATGGTGTAAAAAGGAGAACTTGAAGAAGTGTTACTTTCACTTTGTTTGTTTGTTTGTTTGTTTTGTGGCTCCCCAGCAATTATGAAAGCAATTCATGATGGGTAGATAGATGACAAGTCAACTTTTCTTTCCGGCTTTGTTGAAAGGGAATATTGGTCAGATTTTGGAGAATGAGACCTTCAAGATGCAGGAGGTTGACCAGGAAGTGAAACAAGAGAATTGTCTGAGGTTCTAATAATATTTTAAACTATGTAAACATTATATTTTTTATTAACTTACTTCATTGGTATGATTTAGATGTGTGTAATTATCACGATCATCTTGTGGAGCTTCTACTTGTACATGATATATCTTCATTCTTCCATTTTTGCTCATTCCCGTCTTCTCCCTTACAACTTTTCTTCCTCTCCCTATTGTAAAAATTTGTTTTCATTATCTTTCTTTTTCTCATTCGCCTCCCTTTTTCCCTTTGTAGAGCCCTCTCCTTCCTAGTGCTCCTTCACATTTGAACATTTTCTTATTTCAAATTATCTATAACACATTTGGTTCCTTATTTACACTTTTGGTTTCTCAAACAAGAAAGAATGCAATATTTACACGTGTACCAATTTTTCTTCTTAAAAATTTGATCTCAGGATGCATTAATTTACATATAGCTATCTCCAGTTTATCATTCTTTATGACTGAGTAGTACTCCACTGTATAAAAAACCTTCTTATACATTTATATTGGTTTATAGGCACTTGCACTATTTCTTAAATTTACCTGTTATAAATTATACTGCTACAAACATGGATGTGCATACATCACTGTGATATGAAACTTTTAATTCTTTCCAGAAGATACCAAGAAGGGGAATTACTGGGTCAAGTGGAGTCTCTAGCTTTAATTTTTGAGAAATTTGCACACTAATTTCTACAGAGGTTGCATTCCCAGCAACAGCGGAGGAGATTCCCTTCTCCTACAGCCCCCATCAACACTTGTTGTTGGTTGATTTCTTCACAGCAGCAAATCTTCCTGGAGTGAGATGGAGTCTCACCATTATCTTAATTTGCATTTCTCAGAAGTCCATTGATGTTGAACAGTCTTCCCTATATTTATTTGGCATTTTTAGTATTTCATCTGATAAATGTTTATTTAACTCAGATGTCTGTATTTGGATTTGGTCATTAAATTTGTGGGCTTAGATTTTTTTCAGTTTTTTAAACATATATAGTTTAGATATTAATCTTTGTTTTAGGAGCAACTGGAAAAAATTTTTCCCACTCTGTGAGTTGTCTCTTCATTCTCTTGCTAACCAACATGTATAACTTGGAACTGTGCCCTTACTTTTTTTTTTTTTTTAATTTTGAGAGCAGGCCACCCTAAGTTGTCAGGGTTGGCCCAAAACTTGGAATGTATTGGTCTTAGCTTCATGCATAGCCGAGAGAATGGAACTATCATTCTCAAATGAAATGGTTACTTTAAAAAAATCTACAACTTTATTTGAAAATGATCTAGAATATGAAATAGTTGGTAAAGGACAGCTATGAATAAAACATTATTTTTGCATTCTGCTTGCTAAATACAAATGAGAAAACTACTGTGAAAGGGGTTTACAAAAAATAATTTTTTAATAAGTCAAATTAAACAGTCTAGTTCTATGTTTTTGGTTTCTTATTATGACTTTCATTACAAAATTAACGGAATATTCCAGTTTTTCATACATACTAACCTGATCAACTATAAATTCATATAATGGCCATGTTTCTGCCAGCTCATAAAAAGATTAAATTGAATCACTTTTCCTATTGTACCTGAAGGATATAAAAATGAATTCTCAGTAATATTAAGCTTTAAGTTGATACTAAGTGCATGAACCCCTCTTTTATTAAGCACCAGAGAGTAGGAGAAAAATTGATTTAGTGCGCTTTGTAAGAAGCTCAAAATCCAAAGAAAATTGTTCCAGTTCTTGCATAGGCCCTACAACTTCCGCAGCCCATGGTGAAGGGCACCCCAGAGTCAGGGAGGGAGTGGGAAGGGGAGATCACGTGGCCTGAGAGGAGGCATTATGGGAAGGGGCATAATGAACTCCTGCTAAGTCACAACATCTGAAGCTCAACTTCCACCCTGAAAAACAACATTCTGAAACATGAGCTCTTAGAGAAGTAACACGCAGGATGGATGTGTGGCCTCAATTTTGCTGCAGTTATGATTCAACAGATTACTCATCTCATTTATAGTTACTAAATTATTCTCAAAGCAGAGGTTTCTATTAGGAAGAGGTTGCAAAATTAATGTAAATTAATATATACAAATCAATGAAATTGAGCAGTTAATCAAACTCAGAGGAAAATAATGATTTTTAGAAAAATTTCAGTCACCATTACCTTGTGGAAAATTGTATACCAATATTATGTAGAGAGATATAAATTGATAAAACACTACAAATATTGTTTAAGCAAAAAATCATGTAATCCTGGATTAATTTAATTTTGAGAGTTGTATTTGATATGATAAAATATCAGACATAAGTCAAAATTTTGTGCAGCTAATGTAGAAAAGTGTAGTCACTGGGAAAATAATGTACAATCATTGAAATGTGTGTGTGTGTGTGGTATCTTGTTTTGATTTTTAAAATAATATTCTAAACAATAGCAATTATAATTAAAGCAGATAATCTGAAGACATGATGCAATAAAATGTAGTTTTAGATGGGAACTAATATGTGGATAATTTTTTTACCCCTATTTATCGTTAAAGTTACAATTTAATTCTCACAGCAACTTGACACTGTTAAGATCAATTTCAAAAGAAGACAGTAAATATTGAAAAGATCACATGCTACTTGGATTTGCTAAAATTTGAGTTAAGTTCTTAATTAAAAAGAATGCGACATTGACTACACCACTTTGGTAGCCTAATTAAAGTGTAATTTACATGAAGAACAGTCTCCATAATAGAAAACATCATGAAATTCAAATTGAAAATTTCAAGATTTCCAAATTTAGCCTTTAAAATACTCCCTTAAGAAGTACATTAACTATGAAAAAATGAAACAAATTTAGTTTTTTAAAAATGATGTTACTAGTCCATTATATTTTATGCACGACAAGTTTCTACCTACAGAAGTGAAAGTGTTTCTTACAACTGTAATGGCATGTTCAGAAGCCTGGTGCCACTTGCCTAGTTTCACCTGGGAAAGGTGACATTGTGGAGAAAAATTTACTCACAGTTTGTCACACAGTTTCACCTGACTATAAAGTGAAGTCAGAATATATGTTTAATAAAAGAAATAATGCCAGTGAGACCAGATCAAGAGACAAGTTCATAAGAAATGCGGGTCGTCGTTGGAATTTGTTAACTTGTTTCAGCCCCAGTCACACAGAAAGGGAACAAGAACTCAGGGAAACACGCGTGTGTCTACTTATATAGGAGAAATAAATAGCTTGCAATTTATTATGTGATTGTATACCTATATCCATTATGACACCCACACATTTACTAATCAATTTCACAGAGATAACACTTTGGAAATCTTTAATAACTTCAATGTTTCAGGCCACAAGATGCTCATTTGTGCCCTTTATTCTTTCATATCCACATTTTCACTCATTATATGGGTTTATTTTGTAGACACGTTTTTATGCTCAGCTCCACAGTTAAGTATGACTAATCTACCATTTATTAAATTTCAGTAAAGGAATTTAATAGTTCCAAATAGTCCATGCATTTTCTCTGTAAAATTAGTTGACAGGATAAAGTTATTACAATAAAGACTTGAAGGAATGTAGAGAAAGGATTTATAGCCAGTTTTGTCAATACACTAAGCACATAGACGAAAATTAGTACAAGAAAAACAACACATTCAAATCTTCATCTAGATTTCTTTTTCAAATGATTTCTGATAGGAAATACAATATTTTTTTCATTTTTCAAAGTGAAAGTATCATACCATTTTTAATATATTCAAATTGTGCGGTGTTCAGTTTGGTCATTTGAAGAAAAATAAAGATCTATGCTCTATTGCACATATAGGAATATTCAAATATGTAATTGTTAATTATTACTTTTAGAAAACATAAATACCAAAGTATCTTAAAAGAACTGACAAAATTATTGAATTGATTTTGCAATATTAAATTAATGTTATTAACCTTTTAATTTCTTTTTTACTTTTACTTATAAAAGATGAAACATACTTCAAAACTTATACTTTGCATTAAAACGATGACTGATTTATATTTTTCTTGGTTTTTGAAGTAAACAAAATGATATGAGTACTTAATATTAAAATTACCATCTATTAAATCAATTCTAAATAACTATCAGAACATATTTAAAAACAATTATTGTGACTTTATTTCATATGAAATATTTATTTTTGCGTTAAATATATACTAAAAATTACATATCTAGAGCATATTTTTCTATAACTTCATAGTAAGAATATGTCTATATTTAGAATAATAGAAAACAATATTGGTAGATCTATTAGTGAAGTCTATTCTTCAGTGTTTTGGAGTAGCTAGGACTAGAGTTTGGTGCAACTGTGGTCTAGTTTATTATGGGGCATTTATACATTATAATTTCTTCATAGTTTTTGCTGTCTTTTCCACTGAATAGAAATTAAAAGCAATAAAGTAGGTGCATACATGTGTATATTATTTTTCTGGCAATAATATCAAAATCCATTTTAAATTCCACAAAATGAATAGCTGAGAAAATTTTAATTATAAATACGAAGATTATTTATTATGAGTAAGTGGTACATGTTCAAGAAGAAAAATGAAATTTTAAAAATGTCTTAAATAAATATGTTTAACACAATCTAATGTTTAATAAATTCATTTCATCATTACCTTCAGTACATGAGCATCCTTCACATGAGCATGTAAATTGTGACCAATGGCAACTGAGTACACTCAAGATCATGGAATGTTCTTATTATGTTATTTTTTCCAGGAATGACAGATTTCTTATGCATACTGCTTGAACATTTATGATTAAATTTTAAAATAAATACATATTAAATAAAAATTATTTTCTCAAGTTATTATTTGGCATATAGTATCTGAATTTGTTGCTAACAGAGCTATTATAATGGCGTAAGTAAATAACACTTTAGAGAGAATTTGGTGGATCATTAAGCAAACATGCTGTTTTCTATATATTCCAATATAGAATATAGTTTACAGCTTCAAAAGCTCCCTTTGGGTGGATTTTGTAAAGTTCTTTGTGTTTTATGTAATTCTGTACCTATAGGAAGGAGGAGTGTATTTGGACTACAGAGTCTTCATCAAATTTTGTGACTCTTTGCATTTGTATGGGGAGGTTTGTTTAACAATCCAATAATAGCAGGAAAAGAAACCAGTCAATCATGGGTAGAATCTCTGTTACTCTCATATTTTGCATAAGAAACTGATACATTTTTATTACATTGCTCAACATATGTCTTCCTCCATTTTCTATTACCATGTCTCCCACAATATAATATTGTATGCTTAAAGTATACCTCTTTAATTATCATGAAATAACAGCAAGTACATGAACAGATTCTGGGGACTAGAACATGTGCATAATGCTGTACATGTTCTGTCTTCAGTGCTGTTACAGCTCAGGCCTGTCAAGGAGAACCCAGAGCCTCTGCTGAGCTGTACCTTTGAACAGCTGTATCTTTGAAAGGAGCAGCCCACAGTAGGGGTCAAGTGTCAAGGCGCCTCCGGCTTGGCCTGGGGCCCTCCAGAGATACCAGACTGGCTGGGTCTACCTATCATATATCTATCTAGAGTGTTTTCTGAATCATAGGACTTCCACTAAAAAGTCACTTCCAGCATGTTTTTAAAGAGTAGAGAATAGTATTTATATTTATTTGGCACTTTAAAAACATATCGACTTGCTACTACAGGTGTTCATGTCAAAGAGAAGATCTGACAAATGAGCTCTAGAAAATATGACAGCTTTTATAGAGTTGGAAATTTCCATAGGAAATTTGGTGTGGGAATATAATGAGGGGAAGGAATAAATATGATACAGAAAGAAAATAAAAGAGCATGTATAAAGGGGGTGGGGAGGTGTGGGTGGGTAGGGATATGGGTAAAAATGAGAATTAACTTGTGTCATATACTGGTACAAATTCCCCAATGTTACACGTGATTGTGAGATGTATATAAATTGTACCAACAAAGAATTCAATTTAAAAAAAACATATCAACTTAAAAAAGGAAGCAGTAATACTTAAAAAAAAACCATACTCTGTTAAATAAAATTATTCTTAATGAGTAGGATGTAAGTATTGTACTGTTTTATTTCCTAGTGAAGTTATTCCAGTGTATAAACTAAGTTCCAATGATTTTAAACAAGTTGGTAAACAAGTTGGTAAATAGGGAATTTTCATGTTTTATTTTCATAAAGTGTATATAATAAAATTTCTTTTTAAAGGCATATAGTCACTTTAAAATTCAAGTCTTATGTTAATTTTCACTTCACCTTTCAATCAGTTTTGTTACTTTACAATTTACTACCATGCCTTCACCCCACTACTGTTGTCCAAATGTTTTAGTAATGTTTTGACATCCATTTTATGGGAACTCATCAAATTGTAGACAGAAGAGAGTAAAAAAGCTCTCAATTATTTTTGGTTGAAATGCAAAATAATACAGATACTTTCCAAGACAGTTCCTCAGTTTCTTAGCTACCTAGAGACAAGAACACCAGTAACCGTGGCCTTAAGTATTTACATCAGTGGTTTAAATATTTGTTTACACATACAAAAGTTGGCCTGTAAACATTCACAGAACCTCTATTTTATAGTCACCAACAGTCATGAGCAGCTAAGATATTCTTAAATAGGGTATAGACAACAATAATGGCACATTCTTATAAGAAAATAGTGTTTAGGAATAAAATGGGTCGAGCTATTTAACCCACACAAAAGCAAGAATGCATCTGAAATACACAGGCATATTGAAGAAGCCACGAGTAGAGGGTACGTTCTGTGATGCTATTTGTAAGACATTCTAGAAAAAGAAGAACTGTAGAGATTGTAAACAGAGCAGTGGTGGCAATGTCTAGATTTTTCTATTGTAAATGATCTTGTTTTGTTCTTGTTAATTGGACAAAGACATTGAATTTGTAAACTACAAGTGAATTTTATGGCACTGAAAATATCTTAATATTTTAAAATAATATGCAATAAATATGGTAGAAAACCCAGCACGATGCATTCACTAGACCTATAGTACTTCAAAGCACAAAGGATAAAACAGGATATGTGCAAAAAGACATACTCGCTTGTGACATTAGGAATACCCAAGGTAAAATGTGACAAACAAATCTAATGATATTACAAATGACTCAGTGGATACTATTATACAGAAGTACAAATATATATAAGCACCACATGTTTTAGTTCTGTACTATTTCATGTAGAGATAAATACTAATGATTACTAAATGAATAAATACCTAAGCAAGGGTGTGGCAGGTGCCAGTTTCTCCCTGTTGCAGTAGATTATCAGCAGAGAATACAAGGCCAACGTGATCTACACTTGCAGTTCAGTCAATGACATCAGTACAAACCATGTAAAACTTAATAAGCAGATACATGTGTTGGGAAACATTTATAGATTTTTGTATATACACAGACTAATATACACAAATGTGTTTCCTTGTGCTGTCAGCTTGAAAGGACCTAGAAGAGGAGTGATATCTCAATAAAATGTAACCCAAATTAATTTTGAACATCATGCATTATTACAGGAACTGAGGCTTCCTGGATAAATGAATGATTTGAAGGATCAAAGAAACAGTGGAGCACCCAGAATATCTTGGAATCCCAGATGGCAGACATGTGAAGAAAAATATACAAGGGCCAGAGATTTAACTCAGAGGTTCCGGCGCCTGCCTCCCAACGCAAGGTCCAGAGTTAGATCCCAGTAACCACATACAATGCTGGACCTGGTGACTCACCCCCACCAGCCATCAATACCACATACCACAGTGCCGGGCGTGGTGACTCACGCCTGTAATCACAGCACTCAGGAGGCAGAGGCAGGAGGATTGCTGAGTTCCAGGCTTGCCTGGGCTACATAGTGAGCTCAGAGCCAGCCTGAACTACAAAGCGAGACCCTGTCTCAAAAAAACAAAACAAAACAAAACAAAAAAAGAGAGAGAAAGAAAAAAGACAATGAAAAATACACAAAATATTGCAGACATGAGCGTCCAAGGAAATAACTCTTAATGGCTAAAGATAGAAAAAATTGCCCACAAATGGAGTAAATTATAATCCAAAATACAAAACAAACATCCATGAGTCTATATTGAGATAAATAAATGATTGGCTATACGCATACATGAAAAAAATATATTGAAAGTTTGTGTGAAATAATTCCAAATAATTTATGTAAATAATCCCCAATCAAGGAGATGAAATATTACTAAGAAGTATCAATTACACAGAAAGACTTTCTTAGAAAGAGAACATTATGAGAAGTATAAAGGTGAACCTTTTTGGTAGAGAAACTGAAGAAACAGTTTCAGTGGGGTGGCCAAGTTTAACATCAACCGTGATAACCACGCAGACGGTGTGTAGTGTTGGTGGAGTGTGAAAAGCATTTTCTGCCTCTCTGAATTTCCTTCGCGAGACCTATAGGCCGTGTAACCAGTGGAAAACTTAAGGCTGACCCTAGTGAAGAATGTTTCATAAACCGCTCGACATTACAGTCCTCCAAATTCTATCCTGAAAATGCTCAAATTCCTTAGAGATAAGAAAAGACTGACAGCCAAGGGGATCCTAAGGAGACATAACCAAAAATAATACGTCAACTTTCATGGACTAGAAAAGGAATGTGAAGTAAAAGCTAAAAGTATTTGAATGAGGTATGGGCTTTAGTTAATAAGGTAGCAATATCTTCTCAGTTGTTGCACATGGGCTGTGCTAATATAAAATACTGCCAATGAGAAAACTTCTCTGTGGCACATATAGAACTCCCATAATCTTCCTTACTACTTTTCTGCAAATCTATACGTCTAAAGTAAAGAGTTCATGCAGAAATAGTTTTGCTCTGAGTCTGATAGGGATATTTAAAATATTTGGAATAATTCTTAATAAACGCCTTCCTCTTTGTATATACACAGACTAAAATACACAAATGTTTCTTTGTGCTGTCAGCTTGAAAGGCCTAGGAGAAGAGTGATATTGCAATAAAAAAGTAACCCAAATTAATTTTGAGTATCATCCTTTATTAAAGGAACCTAGGCTTCCCGGATAAATGGATGGTTTAAAGGATCAAACGGACAACGGAGCACCCATAGTATCTTGGAATCACAGAGAGGGAAGATGTGCAGAAAAATCCACAAAAATATCAGAGACAGGAACATCAAATGAAAGAAATTGTAACGGCCAAAGACAGGAAACGAAGATTAATAAAAGGAATCAGAGCTCTTTCTGAGAATAATTTCTGAGAATAATTTTCTGAGAATCAAACAGTCATTATAATAATTGGGAAACTAGGAGCTCTTGAGAAAATACAGCAATTAGCAATGCATACTTTTTTTATTAAAAGTTTTTACAGTACATGAGGAAACAGTTGTCTCTCAGTGTTCATATTTCCAGGGACCTCATCCACCGCGGAGTTCACAGGGCCAAAGCACCTGCATAAAATGTCGCAGTATTAATTGTGTCATATACTTTCCTCTGCCCTCCCTACAACCCTCTATCCCATATAATATATAAGCTTTGTTTCCATTTTTAAGTTTTATTTTAGAAAGTAATTGAATGTTTTATTTTTACTATCGATTTTTTTCTTCCCCTTCTTTACTTTCGCTTTCCCTTTTCCCTTTGAACATTTTCTTCCTGTTCCACAATGCTTACCAAGCTTTCTGGACCTCAGCAGCACTGGATTGTGTTTCTTGATCCAGTCTTCTAAAATGTGGCTTTTAATTGGGGAGTTGAGGCAATTAACATTGAGAGTTATTAATGAGAGGTGCTGACGAATTCCTATCATTCTTTCCCTGTTGATAAATATTTTTCTTTTCATTTTTGTAACCTGTTGGCTTCCATGTCTGCATTCACCTGGATCTTTGTTTTGTCAGTGTAATTGCATATATGTAGGACAGGGATGGGGAACCTTACAGATGCCACTTGCCCAAAGGGCAAACCAAAACCTACTTATTACAAAGTGCCAACTCCTCTGCTGCAGTGCAGTCGGGTGCCTTGGCTCCTGGGCCGACAGAGGGAGCGCTGAGTTCCTGCTGCCGCGCACGTGCGGTACCTTCACCAGCACTAGTCTGGGGCGTTCCTGGTGTTCTCTGGAGTGCTGGATTGGCATTCACAAGTTTCTTGAGTGTTTTTTTTTTTTTTAGTGGAATGTTCTTATTTTTTTCATATATTTTGAAATAAAGTTTTGCTGCACATGTTCACTAGGTTGGACATTGTTCATCTTCAATGTATTGTGGTTGTAAGGTGATTCAAACTTCGTAAGTGCTTCCTTGCTTTTGTCTGACAGATTAGAAAGTTCTGCTATTTTGTTGGATAAGCGATGTCTTAATTATTATATGCCATGGGGAGCTTTACTTTTCACATGGCTAGTCTTCTGAAAGCTTTGTTCATTTGCATTTAATACACACACACGTGTATATAGACAATAGTACACACAAACTCATTTTTTTAACATAAGGCAAACACAATTACCAATGGTAAAATTTCAATAAATATATCTCCTAAAATGAAGAAAAAGATCCAAAAGATTACACAATTCTCTAGTAAAATATTACACTGAGAAAATTGTCATAATGGTAGAAAACTATAGACTCTCCACAAATATCCCAGATGTGAGAAGCTTTAAGCTTACTGTGGCCTGAGATACAAACAAAAATACATGTTTTACCATACTTAAAACGGGGCCATAATTTTTACGTCTTGCTTCTGTTGGCTCTGATTTGCATTCGGTCCAGTGATGCCAAATAGCTAACCGCAGGGGTCCTGCATATACCAGTGAGAGCTCAAGCTGGCAGGCATGTATTCATTCCGGAGAAAATAAGAGCAGGAGTAAGGAGAAGTCCTCTGTGGTGACCAAAGATACTGGGTGGCACGTCCTCTAGGTTGTATTCAGTAATTCTGCTCATTTAAAACTTAATCACATATGTAGATGTGTTATGGTGTCAGAGATGCATATCACCACATTTCAGATTATCAAACATAAAAAACTACAGAAAGGCTGAACATACATAATGAGAAAAAAAGATACAAACCTTTTATTAAAGATCAAAGAGGTAACTGTCAATTAAAACTGAGTTAAGGTCACTGTCAGCAAGGCAGTGAGGCAGACAGCCTGGGCTCCTATCTGCAGCCATACAAACAGATGCACCTTGAGCCTGTGCTCATAAGTGAAATAAATAGGACACACATGTAAATATTGAATCATTTCTCTGATGCAGGAAACTGAATGTGCAAATGAGGACCAAACAGTATAATAGATATTGTGAAATAGGAGAAAGGTGTTCAAAGGCCTTAGGAAGGAGAGGCAGGGGAAAGGAAAAACTGAAGATAAGAAGGAAGGAAGAGAAGCAAAGCTTATGCATATGAAGGGTAGGGAGGAGAAGGGAATGGGGACAAATAAGAATCAAGATATATCATGCTTGGGAGGCAGAGACAGGAGGACTGCTGAGTTCAAGGCTTGCCTGGGCTACATAGTGAGCTCAGAGCCAGCCTGAAATACAAAGCAAGACCCTGTCTCAAAAAAAAAAAAAAAAAAAAGATCATGTACAGGTACAAACTCTCAATGTATATGATCATAATGTATATCTAAAATGTACCAATAAACTCAATAAAGAAAAAATACTGAATTAAGATGGTTTTAACATGAAGAATATTAATAAAATGTTAATGTCCAATTTATTAAGGTGATGCAATTCTTTTGATTTTATATACAAAGATTTATCTAGCCAGATTGTTCTTTTAATATATAAATGATTAATAATTCATCTATGTGAGTAAAAATTAACTTCAAAACATTTACTGAAAGAAAATGCATCCTAGAAAAATCATGTAAGAGGCAAGCAAAATTGGTCAGTAATAATGATAAGTGTAAAAATATGTGCAATTATAAGATGGATAATTAATTTATAGAATTCCAAAATATTAAAGGAAAAACTCAGACATTTTTCTGTTGCCAAGGAGAAATTACACATATTATTTAGATTCTTCTAGTATTTTCTAATGACAAAAAATTTAAAAAATACCATCTACTCAACATTCAGATGTACATTCATGAAATGAAATACTATCCAAGTTCAATTATCAATAGATATACAACATTCTACACCATGGAAGAATTTTTGCATAAAATATCAATGCAAAAATAGT
>PVIC010023923.1:0-26670 GCA_004025085.1 Thryonomys swinderianus
TTTTTTTGTTTTGTTTTTTGTTTTTGAGACAGGGTCTCGCTCTGTAGTTCAGGCTGGCCCTGAGCTCACTATGGAGCCCAGGCCAGCCTGGAACTCAGCAATCCTCCTGTCTCTGCCTCCCGAGTGCTGGGATGACAGGCGTGAGCCACCACGCCCGGCATCCTGGGTTTATTTTTTAAATGGTATCTTTTGTTACTTGGGCTGTTGACAAACTTTAAATTCCTGAGGTAAAAGACAAAGGTTTTTTGTTCATTTCTTGTTTTGTTTGGGAAAGTTCATTTTAGCAGAGTTTTTTTTAAAAAACAGTAGAACAGGAAAACTGGGCAGGAACTGTCTTAAAAGGTATCTCTCTTGACAGAAAGGAGGCAGAAGTTCAAGGTGGCTGCCGGGGGGGAGGTGACCAGCGTCGTACCTGGACATCTCCTTGCAGGCCCGTGCCGTGGTCCTCTCTGCCGTTACCGCCTGAGGCCTGACGTGGGCCCACAACTGTGGGCTCAGAGTCTGCGCCGCTGAGGACGGCAGGGTCTGACCCAGCCTCCCTCGGGCTCCAGCTGATCTGGCAGCTGCTTCTCACAGCACTGCTGTTAATGAGATAATCCCTGCATTCCCTCTCTGACATGGACGGTTTATTTGTGGCAAAAAAACAAAAACTCCCCGAAATCACAAGGACATCAACTTCTTACTTTTTGTTTTCAATTTGCTGTTGTGTCTAGGAAGACCATAAAATAAGCTGCGGGGACTCTCGTGCAATGTGTCAGTTCAACACAGGTGGCTCCGCTCATTTTCATGAAAAATGCAACACTAGGCACGGGAGAAAAGGAGGAAGATGAAAGCCCTGCCCCCAGGGGGCTGTCAGGCTAGGTGGACACAAAAGGGAGACAAAATGAGGGAAATAGCACAGCATGGGCACGCGAGCGCGCACACACACACACACACACACACACACACCCCAGACAGAATGACATGATACAAAAGACAGAAAAATCAGGAACTTTCAGAAGATAAGTATTAGGATTTCCCAGAAATACACAACAAATGAGACAGATAGATAGATGGATAGAAAGATAGACAAAAATCTACTCATGGTGCTGTGTATGTACTAAGTCCCACAATGGCTGTCCAGAAGCTAAGGGCCCAAAAAGCCTCGGCTTAGCTCAGACCCTTCAAGCAGGCTTGAGGAGTCGGGGCGCCTCTGTGGGGTGTGCCCGGCCCAAGGCTAAGGCCCTGCCCTGGGAGCGCCCAGCGGACAGCAGGAGGCCACGGAGGCCCAAGCCCAGGAGAGGCCACGTCCACCCTCCCTCTGTGTTTCCGTCCCTTTCGGGGTCAAGGTCCCAACAGGCCGGGAGGGGGGGTTTCTTTACTCAGTCTACGATTCAAACTCTGGTCCTTTCCAGGTTCACCCAGAAAGTGTTTTGCCAGGCGTGCAGGCAGCTTCTAGCTCAGCCAGCGCCCCAAGCCCGAACAGGGTCCACACGCAAGCAGAGCCCGCGGGCCTTGCCCGCCCCCGCCCAGAGCAGCAGGCAGGACCAGCTGTCTTCTGGGCCCCGCAGCAGGGGGCAGGCTCCGAGCCTCCGCCCATACCTGCGCTGTCTCGCTGGGGGAGGGGCGGAGAGCTCTCTGGGAACGCGAGAGGGAAGCACTTCCCTTTCCACCACGGCCACTCCGCCTAGGCCGCCTGCACCGCGGCGGGCATTGTGCTGAGAGCGGCTGCCGAGCAGGGCTTGGAGCAGACTCCACCACCGAGGGCTGACAATGTACAGATAGGGTCGGGGCTCTTCTCCGTGAGGTTTTCTTTGGTGTGACGGCCCCAGGAGCGCCTTCCCCCAAGGATGGTCCAAAATCCTCCTAGAAATGTCATGGGGCCACGCCCCAAGTGGTGACAGCGCCATCTTTTGACATTGCCCTGCCTAATTATCATCTCCAGAGAGCTGCATCAGGGTTTACCTCTAATGAAGTTTGCTTCCTGCACCTGGCCATAAAGTTCAGCGAAGCTAAATGTTAAGAGGATGCATTATTCCTGCGAGGCCTGTGGGCCGGTGTGTCCGCCCAGCCCCGGAGCTCCCCACACTGTGTGCGCACTGCGCGTCACAGGGCACCAGCGTGAGCTCCAGGCGGCCAGCGGAGCCTCTGGAGCTCCACAGCTGAGTCTCGACGGACCAGACCCTCCCCGCGCTGCACGGCACCAGGGCTCCGTCTTCCACGGACTTTTCTCTTGTCCTCAGACATTCTCTTCTCCTTCTAAGTGGCATCGGATCCCCTGTTTGAGACTCATTCTTCTCCTTTCAAATAATTAAATTTCACTGTGGAATCTCATGCAAGTCCCAGAGAATTACTAAAATATGTCCCAGATACGAGTAACTTTTTCTGGGCAAGTATAAAGTATGAGCTAATGAATGATAAGCAACTGGAATGAAGACTTGATCGGGTAAGATGACGAACCTGACTAAACCAAGAATTCAGACTCAATGTTCATTCCAGGAAAAAAAAAAAAAAAAGAACTATTAAAAAGTATATAGGAAATTTAAAACATTTTTGTCGGTATCAATTTTGGCATATAAATAAATGTCCCATTATTATACCTTATCCATCCAGTTTAGTTTAGAACTGAATGCCTTAAGACTCAGATGTCACAAGGACCATCTGAGAGGAAGTGGCGGGGGGTTAAATTTTTAAAATCATAACTTCAATGGCATTTGTGCTGGATATATTTCTAGAATAATGCAGTTTCATAGCTATAATTCAAACTCGGTTTTAGTCTATTGGTTTAACTGCAGCATATTTAAAATTTAGAAGTTTTTATAGTGCTCAATCCCATGTGATGATAGTTTAAAAACCTTGGAGAAAATTCAATTATAGTAGAGGAGAGATTTGTCCTTTCTTCCCTTCTTCTTAAAAATGAACTTCATTTGGAGACCTGCTAAATAAATAGCCACTGCCAAATTTCCAATCCAGTGTCTATAAAAATGGAGAGCACTAATCCAGAAATGCTGGAGGGATGTGTAGATTACTAAATAGGGCACAGAAACATTAGAAAACTAATTCTCTGAGAGTAACATTTTCCCAGGTAAAATGTAAGCTGGTCCTGACATAGTTTTAAATATAACATCATAGTAAAATAATGATGTACTTTTCTATAAATACAGGCACTGTTAGCAAGTATACAAAAGGGTCCGACCGTGGGAAAAGCTAGAGGTCTTATCTCTCATCCTAAAGAAACTAGAAAGGGAGCTGAAGGAGGACAGAGAGCCCAGGATCCTGGTACATGCCACTATCGGGGGCAATCCCTGTTCAAGGGACACCTATGGTCTCAGGAGGATTATGGGTAACTGGTTCCGGGGTAGTTTGGCTCCTTCATCTTCCTCTCCACATCCTCCGATTTAAAGCCACTCTTTAGGCTACTCAGAGGGGAGCACGATAGATGGTGGGGCGAGGAACAGAGACAATTTAACCCAAACACCTGTGGTCCAAGAAAACGAGACCCAGAGAAATAGTGTCTGTCCCACAAACCAGACAGCTAATTCAGAGAGGCGCCCGGAGCCCAGGCTCTGGACCCCATGTCCAGCAGCCCTCCCCACCTCACCCCCGGGACACACATTCCCAGTTCAGGCCTGCTCTCCTCCAGGACGTGGAGGTCTTTGGCTCGAAGGACAGGAGTCACAAAGGACCCGGCCACCGTGCCTGCAGGGTGACGGAGGGCTCACAGGCTGGGTTTGCACTCAGCTGAGGAGAGATCTCTGTAGAATTCAGCTGAGAAGCAACTTGAAGTGAGTCACGTTTAGCATCATCCGTCTTGGAGCCTCTATACGCAGCAGCACAGCCTCGTCAACACGCATGCGTCAGCAGCACAGCCTCGTCAACGCGCATGCGTCAGCAGCACAGCCTCGTCAACACGCATGCGTTTTGCATCGCTGCTTGTTTGCAAACAGGGCTGCGGAAGAGAAAAAGGGCTACAGCAGCTTGGCGGTGACTCCAGCCTCTGGGCCTCCCCAGCCCTGCGGCAGATCCCTGCAGCCTTCACCTGCGGTCTCACGGTTCCTACAGTGAGACAGATATTAAATGGGCATTTCAAAATCAAATACTTAAGGAAAGATGTGGCAACTGTGACATAAGTGACAGACTTGTTTACCGATTAACAGAACCAACATTCCTTTTTGGAGCTAGGATTCCAGAAGGAGAAATGTATGTTTATGCAAATCAGTTTTTTGCCAAGAGCCCTGATTTATTTCAGAACCATGAAGATTCCATTACTCTTGGCAAATTTTAGAAACTTTCTTTAAGGAAATCATTTGTTTGCTATTCTGTTGCACAATTCATGGTCTCCTCTGTGTGTGTGTATATTTACACACACAGAAGTTTTCAGCTTCTCATTCCAGCTATTTTTATTAAGTATTTTCACATGCATTCAAGAGGACTTACAAAATGGGGCAAATCTATTTTTTTATATTTAGGGTTACTTTAATGTCTTTTTTCAAGATTAAATAATATAATTTAGATCACATTTTAAGCATATACATGTGTCTTAATTTTTAAGCACATACATACATCTAGGTATTGTATTAACAGTTTAAGAGGGAAGCAGTTATAACAGAAACGTGTTTGGGTTCCATGAAATCTATGCGTGTGTTCTGTGCCCACCAGGTACCTCAAGCAGAGTGCCACAGGCTGGAGCAGTACGGAAGGGCTCCCTGGGGCCCAGTGATATTTCAACTGCTTTTCTTGCCATCCCCAAACAGTGCTGGCCTCCCTGCAGATGCTAAGAACTGCCAGGTGGATGAGGTGTGGGACGATCTAGCTGTTACTCCACTGGCCTCCGCTGACAGCTGCAGACTGCGGCCTGTGCTTTCCACAATTCCAGACCCCATTCCTTCTGCACGGTCAGGAAATGCCATGTTCGGTCAATGTCTCAACTGTGTGGATCTGAGAAGGACAACGGAGCCTTGGAATTCCTTGGTCCAGCATGGCAGGCCTTCTGCTTTTAATATTCTCTGTTAGCACTGATTCCTATTTACTAAGTCCAAGAACTGGAGAAGTGAATGTTATTAAATTCCTTACACAAGTATAGACATCTGATAATTGTGGGAAGCCAACAATCAGGCTAGTTTCCTAAGGAAATAGAATTCCAAAAAGACAATGGTAAGTGTCAGACTCTGGTTCTGCTTATAACTCTATCCGAGGTTAAACACTGCTGTGGACACAGTACAGACTGTGTTGGGGGACGACCCCACTGTACATCCTTATGAAGATCTCCCAAGAGTCTCCCCTTTTCCAGGAAGGAGCCTGACCTAACATGGTGGAAGACAGTCTGCATCATTATGCAGACAGCACTGGTGTCTGCTAAGGACTTCCTTAGAATGTATTCCTCAAATATCTGGGCTAAACTGTCTCTTTGATGATGAAGGCCCAGCCATACCTCGGGAAAAGTATGTAAGACGTGATCAAAAACTGTGGTGAATGTTTAAATAAAAAGTTAATACAATACAGAAAACATTGCCATTATCCTCCTGAAAATCGTCGCCCTTGCTTAGAACACACTTCTCACACCCTTCTTGCCACTTTCTGAAGCCGTCCCAGAGTCCTTTTTCCAGGGTGTCTTTAATTGTGCTCTCAGGGATGCGTCAATATCCTGAATTAAAAAGGCTTCCAGGGCCGGAGATTTAGCTCAGTGGTTCCGGCACCTGCCTCGCAAACGCAAGGTCCTGAGTTCGATCCTAGTAACCGCCTACAGTGCTGGGCGTGGTGACTCACACCCACCAGCAATCAATACCACATACCACAGTGCCGGGCGTGGTGGCTCACGCCTGTCATCCCAGCACTCGGGAGGCAGAGACAGGAGGATTGCTGAGTTCGAGGCTTGCCTGGGCTACACAGTGAGCTGAGGGCCAGCAGGACGCTGTCTCAAAAAAAAAAAAAGCTTCCAGCAAATTCTGTCCAATAAGCACATAGTAGCGTGGCCTTATCCGCCTTATTCACTGGATCTGACACTATACACTTTATGGCTCTTTCCCAAAGTCAAAAGAATCATAGGGCCAGGGATTTAGCTCAGTGGTTCTGGCATCTGCCTCACAAGCACAAGGTTCCAAGTTCTATCCCTGGTAACCACATATCACAATGCCGGGCACGGTGACTCAGGCTCACCAGCAGTCAGTACCACAGACCACAGTGCCCCGGTGTGGTGGCTCATGCTCGAATCCCACACTCGGGAGGCAGAGGCAGGAGGATTGCTGAGTTCGCGGCGGCTTGCCTGGGCTCCATAGTGAGCTCAGGGCCAGCCTGAACTACACAGCGAGACCCTGTCTCAAAAAAAAAGAATCATAAAAGGTAGAGATCTGGGGCAATGAAGCAGCCACAAGAGCACAGCTAAAGACACTGAGAGAGGAGAAATCCAGGGCTGCTGCGGGGCGTGGTGCGGGTGACGGGAGGTGCACCCCAAGCCAGGGGGAGCGGTCTGGGGGAGACTCGTGGCAATGTCTCCTTAAATGTAAATGTTCGCCGCAGTTTTCTGTCATACCCCGTAAGAACACCTGCTTGTGGTTTGTTTCTAGAATGGAGTATTACTCTGCCATAAAGAACGATGAGATTGGATCATTTATATTCAAATGGACTTACCGTCAGGACATACTTTAAGTGAAATAAATAGGTCACAGATGTGCAAATATCATATATTTTCTCTGATATGAGAAGCTGAAGCTATAAATGTGTTCTAGATCGCATGACTGATATTGTGAAATAGTATTCAAAGGGTAATGGGGCTTAGGGGTAAATAATGAAGAAAGAAAGAAATGATGGTTAAAAAGAGGAAACAATGCTCGTGTATCTAGGGTTGGGAGGAGGTAGGGTGGGGAGGGGAAGGAGAAGAAATGAGAATTAAGTTGTGTCTTATACTGGTACAAATTCTCAATGTGGAGTGTAATTGTGATGTGTATATATCATGTACCAATAAAAAGTCAAAAAAGCCAGGCATGGTGGCTCGCACCTGTCATCCCAGCACTCGGGAGGCAGAGGCAGGAGGATTGCTGGGTTCAAGGCTTGCCTGGGTTACATAGTGAGCTCAGGGCCAGCCTGAACTACAAAAAAAGCGAGACCCTGTCTCAAAAAAAAAAAAGTCAAAAAAAGAGAAAAGAACCACTTTTTCACACACACACAGAAAAGAACACCTGCTTGCTCTGAAGACCCTCCAACCTCCCCACGTACTCCCTTAACCTTTCCCCAGCCTTCCCTAAAACACTACTGAGAGCCCATTGGCTGAGACAGGTTGTAACTTCATATCATCACTAAGGAGTTGCTAAGCAAATAGTGCAAAGCAAACAGAATGAGTACAAGCATCCATTTGTGCTTCTAATGCAGGAAAACAAAAAGCTCGCTCTGTGGATATGAGAAGCAAAGGCAGGAAAGGAAGCCGTCCTCTCGCGTTCATTTTCTAAAGAGAGCCTGACGCTCATTTGCCTTTATTATTATCATCATCCTTGCGATGCTGTTCAGGTTCCGTTTCAGTTTTCTTTTATGCTAGACAACATTGATATTATGCTGATATTATGCTAAGTGAAACAAGTGACACAGAAAGGAAAAGCTGAATTCCACTTATATACGGTATCTTTTCTAAGAAGTCAAATATAGATAGCGAATGAGAACGGTGGGTTACCAACATCAGGCTGGGAAGGAAAAATGGGGAAATAAAGGGCAAACACCACCAAGCAGTAGCAGTAATGTGCTGCAGTCAGGGTTTTGTTAGATGGTGAAAGTCTCTCTAGTTATGGGATGCAGGAAAGATGGGAAGCTATGAGATGATGAATATGTTCATTTGTTTCACTCATGTGTACGTTATAACATCAAGTTGCATCCTTTAAATATGCACAATAAAAATTAGTTTGAAAAAAGAAAAGAAGGCACAGAACATACCAAGCCTTTGTCTCTCTCTGTCTGTCTCTCTGTCTCTCTCTCTCTCTGTCTCTCCCCGCCCCAGTCTAAAAGGGGGACATGATACAGGAACGAGGATGACTTGATCCCAACACAAAGCCAGAGAAAAATCTCCCCCCAAGTTTCACACAGCAGGAGAAAGGTCAGATGTCTGTCTGAGCAGCCACAGAGTCAGAGCCGTTTTGTGCTATCTAGTTTCCTCATCGACTCTGAAAGACCTGGATCAGCCTGGTCCCTAACTGTGCTTCTGCGTGTCCCACTCCAGCCCATTAACCTAACTGGCGCCCCGTGGGGAAACGAGGTCATAAGAAGCGGAGAGGCCAAGAATTCAGAGTCACTCCGACAGCAAACTGTGAGACGGTTTTGGCCCCTGTGTCCATGGCCACCAACATCACTGGGTCTGAGAAGAAAACGAAGCTTCCTCAAGAGCTCTCAAGGTGAGCTGGTTTAGAAACTTGGGGAACGATGTGTACAATTCTTTCCCAGCCATTTTTATCTCTTCTCCTCTCTGCATGGACCAGTTTCAGACTTTCCATAATCACTTCTTTCCATGGAATTTAAATGGCATAGATAAGCTCTATTCACTGTGGCCCTTTGGAGGTTCACAAAAGAATGTTATAATATTTACCTGCTCCAACTTAATTTTACCTCCTTAGGATGAACACTGCTTCTGTGGAGAAGCCCACTACATGTATTTCTCTTATGTTCTACTGATGGTAGCAAATTTCCTCCTTAAAGAACAGTATTTCCCAGTTACTTAAGAGAATGTTTGGATTCACTTAGGGGACAGTAATTGAACCCCTCAAAAAACGAGCCTCCAATTAGCAGAACGAGAACCAGCAATTATTGCTTTTCAACTCTTAGCAGTGGAATTAGATCGCAACTGTGTGGGCCCAAGACATGATGGGTCCTAGAGATGGGTCCCTCGTCCCAGAGATGTCACCTCTCCCGGATCTCTGCAGTGCATGGAGACATTTTTAGTTGTTACAGTTGGGGAACCTCGTGGAAGCCAGCGATGTTGCCAAACATCCTACACACACACAGGGTAGCCTCCCATGGCAAAGAATGGTCCTTTCCCACATCCCAGGAGTGCAGATGTGAGAAACCCTGCTACAGAAGAGTCATCAGATGGAGAGAAACACCCTTTCCTTCTTTGGCTCCTTATGAAAATAGCTGAAATGAAACACTCATGTAAACCTGCTGTGTTCTGAAACCTCATCCTCTGCCTGGGAAGTGAGGAGTCGCTGCTGTTCCCTAGAGACCCCATCGGCACCCCAAAGCTCCAAAGCCAACCTCAGCCTGCAGTGGCTGTGGAGGAGCTGCTCGGATTCTGATTCTGTTTAGAAGCTGCAGAAGTCTACACAGTAGCAAGGCCACAGGGCGATTCCTCTAGGAACCCACTTCTGAAAACCAATTTCTGTTCCATATGCACTTGCCTGCTGAGGACCGCTGAGCACCCACCCAGACCTTCTCTTCCACAGGCAAACCCTGCCGGGCTTCCGCCAGCTCATTCGACCGCTCACCTTCATAGCTCTTGCTACTCAGTGTCTGAGTCCTTTCTTGCTGAAATCTTACAGCCTCTTATCAGTAGCATAGCAGAAGTGCCCAAGGCAGAGGCACATTTAGCTACCAGCACATTCAATAGGAGGGGTCCCAAGTCGGAGGTCTCGGTATTTGCATATTGTACCTGGGAGAGACAATAGTCTTGAAGAGGAACTACTAACTGTCTTGCAGTCTCTCCTCAACTGAGCTGACCCTTTATCAACCTGAGCTCTAGCACTGGGACCAAGTGGATCTCCAAGTTTGAGAAGCACACTGCTCTTGGGCACACAGAGTTCTTGCTTCCCACGCCCAGATCAGCGAACGTATTTCAGAAGCGCTCGGGGTTGGGGAACTGCCACTTGGTGCTTTTCCCACTGCGGTCACCAGTGGGCCGCTCCCCCAGGGGGAAAGATACAAAATTAAAATGGTATTCTGTATTTGCTTCTAGATAAGTTCTAGAATTTTATCAGACCTATAAATTCCACTGGTTCAAAGGAGAAAGATATAACTAGGTAAAGATATGTAGGTTTCTGGCTCAAAGACAGAAATGAGTTTGTATATATGCACATGATTCACCTGTGGAAGGAATACATAAACATGAGTGCATATATGTAAGCTAATCACTTCATAAAGACATGTTCCAGAGTGACCATTTCTCCCCAGTAAATTTCCCCATTGTCTCATGGTTTCCAAAGAGCAGGTAGCCTCCATTAAATTTCCTCCCTTGTGTTATCTAACTTGAGTTTAGTTTTCAAAGTAGCACTTTTCCCTAGAAACTACTGCAGCCTAAAACTTTTATAGCCAGTTTCCAGCTGCAAACTCGTTTATCTATGAATGTAAGTTTTCATGTAATATTGAAATAGAACCTAAAAACTGAGGTTCTAGTGTTCCTATAACAAAGACTTATTGGTAGGGAAATGTAAGAGACAAGAAAATAAAGTTGTGTAGATGAGAGTGAGTACACTGTGTCGTAAAAGCCATACTTCTGAAATGCGTTACGGAAGTAACTGATTGGGTTGATGTTTTCTGAAATCTGCAGAGAATAAATTTGAGATCACATTTGCATGGAAGCAATTGCACATCCTTTAGCTCAATGGTTCTTAACACTTTCAAAGACCCTTTTTGAATACCAAGAAATAAGAGAACTCTCACATGATTGCAAAAAATGCAGAATATATGCAGATAGAGACTCACAATTCTTTGCATTAATTCTACAGCTACTCAGGAGTCTGGGGCCACAAGTTGCTTCTGCTGACTTTGTTCTGTGATAGCTGTAAAATTATTCTAGAAATGATGCCCACACAAACATCTCAGAATGTCCTCTCTTCTTCTGCTAATTCCTCACAGTTACTGAGGCAACAACATGCTTGCCTATCATAGAAAACAAATGTCCTGTGTTTCTTCTGTTCATTTTAATACATGATCTACTGCTGATGTTTTATATCCTATAAATTTATCTTTCTTGTACTCTCTAATTAATCTAAAATTCATTCACCTTTTCAAGCATACGGTTGAACTGTGAGAACCCATAGAATCATGAAGGGTCTTTCTATGTGCAAATAATAGGTGTGATAACTTAGCATTTTCACCATTATCCACAATAACTGTGGCATTGAAAGCCACATGCAACTGTCCCACTGGCCCACTGCATTGCGGGTGGGAAGCAGCACCTGACCTGGTTAATTCCCTGCACTGTCCCTGGAAGGTCACACCTAACTCAAGCACAAAGAGTCTCTGAAAGAAAGCCAGGCCAAAGCGAGCCATGCCAACCAACCTTGCCTATCTCCTGGGTGTAACATCATGCTGCTCCCCAATCTCTTATTTCACAACAGATGCCTCTGTCAAGAACATCTTTCCCTTTTGAGAGGAATTTTCTAATTTTCAGACCATCTAGAAAAACTTCTCTCTGACAGATAAGGAATACTAGGGTCTGTGTCTGGTAATTCTCCATTTCCTGCCTCCAGCAAGCCACCCAACTGCATATCATCACGCATCTGCCTCTGGGTCATAGAATCATAGATGCTTTTTGGATAGTATGAATTCATGTGATTCATAAACTGAGATGGTGGAAGAAATTACACCTTGCTTTCACCAACCTCAACTGGAATTTAGCATTTCCTTCAAATACAAATGTAGGCAGCAAACTATAGTAGTCTCCGAGACTTTATCACCAAGAGAAATCATGGATATTTTCATATGACAGGTTGTGCAGTTGTCTCAAAATCCTTATTCTTGCCACTATTTCAAAATGCAGAAGGCTGTTAGACCTGCTATGAGAGATCATTCCTTCTTGTGATAATACAGAAACTCACATGTGTATATACATATATATATATATATATATATATATATATATATATATGTTTGTGTGTGTCTGTGTGTGTGCATGAGTATGTGTGAGATATACAGGATTTGCTTTTTTATTTAACATATTATATATGATATAGTAATATAGATTTGTTAATCATACTTTAACATTTTCAATTTCCTTAGAAATCCTATGTATTTTATTTGACCATTTAGAAATATTGTTTGGAGAAAGGATCCATGTAACTCATCAGATGACCCAAAGGTTCCAGGATGCAGAGACTAAGAATTTCCGCCTATGCAGATTCGGCTTGACAGGAGTGCAGCCATCTTGAGTTGTAGCTGCCGTGATTAACCTGAGGAATCGTGGGGATTTCCCACATGTATTTACCCAGCATATTGTAAATAGACAAAAACATTAGCGCTTCACAACTGGATTCTGGCACCAGGAATGTGTCTAATTCTTCCACATGGGCTTGAGATAAACCAGTATATTATAGCTTAGATGAAGGCATTCTTCCTTAGTTCACTTATATTTCTGTACTCTAACCCAAATCACAGGGGTACACCTGGTCTTGTTGCTTACTGTCCAGAACCACTCTTCTGTCAGTAATTCTCCAGTCAAATGAACTTTGTAACCCCCTGATGCTCACAGTGAGCCACATCCCTAGCTATTTTTCTGTATTTTTTAGTTTAAAACTAGGTCTTATTAAGTACTAAATTGCTCAAACTGAGCACTAACTCTGCATCCTTCTCAGGCTTCTAAAATTTTAACATTACAGGTACATGATGCCATCAGTTCTGGGACAGTCGTGAAGATAAGTGTCAGATTGCTTCCCCTTCCTTCTAACACACTTGACCCATCATTCTTGCACTTTCTGCAGCAACTCTTCTCTGAGGGCCCTTGGTTGTACCGTCATGCTGCTTTTCTGTCCTGAACTAATTCAAAATATTTACCTTTCAAGGCCACTTTGATTTTGAGGAAGAGTCAGAAGTTACACAGTGCCAGATTCAGTGAACATGGTGGATGAGGACACGTGATCATGTTTTTACTAGTTTGTCTTTTATTTGCCTGGCACTTGGCAGCAGGACTCACTCTGTTTTCCAGAAGAAGAGCTCTCAAGTGATAGAGAAAGTGGCAAGAAGGCTGGGATAAGTGTGTTCAAAGCAAGATTGAGGATTTTGAGGGACATGAAGAGGAGTGTGTCTTGTTCTGCAAACAGAAATACTTTTAAGCATTCATTGCATTTTGCTATCATCCTATACTTTTTGTCAAGGTCCCCAGAGAGGAGAGAAGACAAAGACAAGACAGATGGTGAATTGTACCTCCAGAAGTGGTGAAAAAAAAAAAAAAGCAGAAAATGGCAGCTGATATGGAACAGAAGATGAGCCCCCAGCGCATGGCCACAGTGGCCTCCTAGACATCCCATCTATCAGATATAAAAGCTGAACCCTGATTTTTCCCCACTCGTGTTCTCTGAGAAAGTCCTCCTTTGCCACCCTTTCACCTTCTAGTTTCCTCCCTCCCCCCATTCCCACCCACAGTTCCCATCAACTTACCACAGAAATTCTTCGGGCAAATAGAATGCAACCACTGAACCTAATTCTATGTAAAAATTGCATCCTGTGACCAAAGAGTACCTCTTATCAACGCTGGAAAACAAGGAAGGCAGAAACAACATTAAAACAGCATTAAACAACCCAAATACCCATCAACTAGAGACTGCATAAAGATGTGGGTTTTTAATGGAGTATTACTCTGCCATAAAGAATGACAAGATTGATTCATTTATGTGCAAATGGAGACACCTGGAGGACACACTAATAAGTAAAATAAATAGAACACAGATATGCAAATACCGGATCTTTTCTTTGATATAAGTACCTGTAGAGGTAAAGGAGCTCTAGAATGTATGATAGTTTCTGTAATATCCAAAAGGAATTTGGTGAATGTAATGAGGGGACGGAATAAATATGATTTGGAAAAAAGTAAAAGAGTATGTATATCGGGGGTGGGGAGGGGGTGGGTGGGCAGGGATGTGGGTAAAAATGAGAATTGACCTGTTCACATATTGGTACAAATTCCCCAATGTTTTGTGTGATTGTGAGCTGTGTATATAATGTGCCAAAAAAGTTTACTGAACAATGCAAAAAAAAAAAAAAACCAGCATTAAAGGCTTTTCTATACAGACACCAAGACCCGCCAGGGAAGAGGAGAAGGTGGCCCACAACTTCCTAAAGCACAGGCAGCGACGGAAAGGGGTCTTCAGAGGCCCCACTTACACATCCTGGCTTAGAGAGTGTGAGCAGCGGTGTCTGCGCTTTTCCTTCCTCACGTCACCCTCGGGGGAACCACACCTCCGCTCCCGGGCTCCCAACCTCCAGGTCCGCCACGTCCTACGCAAGATTCGGTGGTGACCAACTGAGCTCAGGTCACTCTCCACCCTGGGAGCGTCACGGTGGCCCCGGCACCAGGGGGAAGGCTGGGGAGTACTCAGCTCTTGATAGTCTCGCCTTAGAGCAGAGCCCCTGCGCTCCTGCTTCAGGATCCCCCACGCGGCACGGGTCTGCTCTGCTCAGAGCGCCAGGGCTCCAGTGTCTCTGGTGTTCATGGCGTTATTACGCTTCATGACAGAGGCGTATACTCTGTATGTCCTTCTGCGTGGATCGATATTAAAGAATAAAACAGCAAAAATAGGAGAGATTTCCCAGAATAGGTTTGCTCATGCCCCTGAGGTGAAACTCTACAGGTCCAAGAGAAAGAAAAGAAGCGCCTACTAAATCTGCAAAGGAAAATGACCAGAGCACTGAAGAGAGGAAACATCTCTCCCTCAAGGACGGAAAGGGTTTGGCAGGATCCTCGATTTTGCCCAACTCAGTTAACACCAAACTAATGTAGTGAAAGTCAGATTAAAATTTCCACAGCGGGAGAGTCAGTAGTAGATACGCAGAGACATAAGAGGACTGAGTTCTAGCGGTTAGCAGAATGGGGCAACTATAACAACCCACTATATATTTCATGAACAACTAGAAGGAGCTTCAAGGGTCCAAATACAAAAAAACCCATACACATTGCATGCATGTATTAAAATAGGTATGTGTGTACCTTATAAATTGGTATGAATTATGTTTAATTTAAAAGATAATAAACCAATGAAAAGGTTTCCGTTGGTAAATTTAATGGTGCTCAAGTTATGTGATTGAGAAAAATGCTTCATTAATAATCCCCACACACCAGACAAGATAGAAGAGGATCCAGGAAATGAGGCCGCTGGGTACTGAGTGCAGAAAAGCCAGGCATCTAGACATCGAGCCAGAGGAGCTGGCCCATCTCCCTGGGGGTCAGTGTCCAGAGAAGGTAGAATCTGCTGCAATCTACTTTCCCAAGTCACGGTCATCTACCTATCCAAGACTCTTCACCAAATGGGGAAGTTCACAGCTGCGACACAGAAAAGCAAAGATTGAGTGTTATGCAATCATTACTGCTTTCCTATATGTTGAAGATTTAAAGACTTTGGAGAGGATCTGCCCTATCAAACCCAGATTAGCTTCATCATTCCATTAAAATGGGCAATATATATATATTTTTTTTTTGAGACATGTCTCTTTGTGTAGCTCAGGCTGGCCTCCAACTCAAAATAATCCTCCTGCCTCTGCCTCATGACTGCTGGGATCACAGGCATGAGCCACCACCATGCCTGATGGCAGTTTATTTTTAACTTGAGATTTTAAACTGAAAAGTTTAAGAAAATTTGGCCAGGTTGGTACACAGCATTGAGACGCTTAAGAGAACTTGAGATTTACTATATTCATAAGTTTAACTTATTACATTAACTACAGAAGAAAAATCAAATATATTATATTTATATATGCAGTAAAAATGTTTAAAGAAATTTAATTAACCAAGTTGTAAATGTGGCTGATTATTTGAGGTAGTTTTGTCTGCTCAACTGGAACACTAATAAAAGCACCCTTGAACTGGATTATTAAAATTCACTGAGTTTATAAAAAGAACATTAAGATTTATAAGTGGGATCTAGAGGGGCTTAAAGAAAACAAGACCTCTTAATGTTTTATTTGAAGAAATGGAAAATTAATTTAAGACCTCAGATAATTATGTCATCCCTTTTGGGATGAAAAGCAACCTTAGAGATAAAAAGAAATTCATGTCAGCACATCGGAACTATGAGTCATTATTGAGATAGCGTATTAATCTCCCCGTCTATCACAGCTGTCCGTGAGACTGTCACAGGATTTTGGATCACATACATCTAGTAGTAAAACACCTTTGAGTCTGTTTCTTCGGTATATTTAGGGACACAGTGTGCAGGGCGCTGTCAGGTTCGGCCCAGAGCCCCCTCTGGAGGAAGACGGGCTGCTGGGTCACCAAAGGCAGAGCCTCTGGCGGCCGCTTCCTCACTGACACGCCAGCCGCAGCATTGGCTGGGTGTGCTTCCGGCCTCAAACCAGGCACACACACTGACGCGTGCATGCAGGCGTGTGAAGGCCAGGCCCTGGGAGCAGCCTGGCCCCAAAATCTGTGTGGGCGTGGCCCCGGCTGTCTGGGGCCGCCTCACAGCATGAGCTCTCAAGCTGTCCCCAAGATTCCTTCTGCTCCTCCCACAGGTACCAAAGCCAGGACCAGTAAATACCGCATCTGCTCCACTCCTTCTAGAATCTGCTTCCTGAACCCAGTCTCAGTCAGTCTGTTAACCACTAGCAAAGCCTAATATCTTTGTGATTTTAGTATCTTCTGACGTGGAACAGAAGAGACCAGAAATCTCGTGAGAGACAATGGATCACTGAGGGAGTACCCACCCTTCCAGTGGTTAGAAACACAATCGGTAGGACATATATATATTATTGTCCCAGTCGTTTATCTTGTTCCTAAAAGCTCAATGGCCACAGTTTAGAGAAGGGGAGATTTATTTGGCTTATGGTCAGAGAAGTTTCAGTGGCAAGGCGATGGGACAACTACAGAGGAAAGCTGCTCTGTGTCGTGGCAGACGGGAAGCAGCCATAGAGAGGAGGAGCTGAGAGGGAGAAATGCCCTCCCAGGTCTCAGCCCCAGAGCCTGCCCTCCTCTGACCAGGTCTCTGTGATCCAGTCACCTCCCGAACACACAAGGCTTTTGGGGAACACCCCAGAAGTAAATCATCACAAGTATATATGATACATACATAGATACATAGATAGATACATAGGTAGGTAGGTAGATTAGATAGATGATGATGATGATAGACAGAGACATAGGTAGGTAGGTAGATTAGATACATACATACATAGGTAGATAGATTAGATAGATGATGATGATAGATACATAGATACATAGGTAGATACATAGATAGGTAGGTAGATTAGATAGATGATGATGATGATGATGATATGATGATGATGATGATACATACATACATACATAGATACATAGATAGATACATAGGTAGGTAGGTAGATTAGATAGATGATAGACAGACAGACAGATGATTGATAGACAAGCAGACAGACAGACAGAGATAGACAAAACTAGGCAAGTGGGTTTATTAAAAAAGCTTAGAGGAGCAGAAGTGAGAGACTCCACCACAGCCAGCCCATGCTGGAGAACCAGAGATTCAGCAGCGGCTCAGCCTGAGGAGCTGGAAGCCATGGAGAAAAGGGATCAAGGCGGCCAGCACAAGTCCAAGACTACAAGTCCGGAAGATCCCTGGGGAGCCCCTGGTCTGAGTCCGAGCTGAGAGCCCAAAGAGACAGGAGCGCGACGTTCACCTGTCAGCAGAAGGTGCTCACTCACTCAGGCCGAACACAGGCCAACGTCCTCCTTCTTCCCTTTCCCTCCGTTCGGCCTGTAAGTCTATGATGGTACCAGTTACAATCAGTATGGGTCATCTCACTCAGTTTGCCCACTGTTTCAAAGATGGCGCCTTGGAGCCGGAGATTTAGCTCAGTGGTTCCAGCACCTGCCTCGCAAGCACAAGGTCCTGAGTTCAATCCCAGTAACCACATACAACAATGCTGGGCATGGTGACTCACACCGACCAGCAATCAATACTGCATACCACAGTGCCGGGCATGGTGGCTCACGCCTGTAATTCCAGCACTTGGGAGGCAGAGGCAGGAGGATTGCTGAGCTCAAAACTTGCCTGGGCTTCATAGTGAGCTCAGGGCCATCCTGAGCTACAAAGCGAGACCCTGTCCCAAAAAGTAAATAAATAAATAAAAGATGGTGCCTTCTAAGTGTCCTCCTGTGGCAGAAGGAGGTGAGGGAGCTCTCTGGAGCTTCTTGTAGAAGGCGGAGGGTCCTCAGTAACTTGCCCACTTCCCAGAGGCTTCACCTCCTAAGACTGCACAGAGGGCATTAAGTTCTAATAAATGACTCTTGAGAAAACACCAGTAGCAAACCATAGCAGCACTGATAAACAGCTGCATCATCTACTATATGATGTATGGCATCGCATTCAGGGACCTACATCTTCACACCTTGCAAATCCTGACTCTCCTCTTGGCTAGCGAGCTGTCCTGTGTCCTTGTAGTTGCCTAGTGTGAGCAAACACAGCAGCCCACGCCGGGTCCTGCAAGTTGAACGTCTGCTTGCAAGAAGACTGAGAGATAGTCCACCCTAGGTTTCCAGTTCTTTCCTGAACACTGTACCTAAAGCAGATAGAAGAGCTGGAAAGCAAACAACCTGAATGACTCTCCAGAGACTATTCTCAGTGAAAAACCACCAAAATTGCTACAGACTTTGAGGTTTCATGTATGTAACCTCCCCAAATGGCAAATGTTGGGAATGAAAAACAGATTATGGGTTTCCAGGGGTCAAGAAAGTAGTGTAATGAAGAAATACAGTAAATGTCTAAAATTTTGAAATGCTAGTGCAGTAAAAGACACATGGCCATGAACCTTCCAAAATAATTCCCCTTGTTTCAAGCACACGTAGCTTCCTGTTGCCACTCTCTGAAACGACTCTAGCAATCCTCTTTCATGCGTGTCTTTAGCTGTCTGTCGTGGCTTCCTCAGTGTCATGGACTAATTCAAAATGGTTACCTTGAATAGTCATTTTGAGGGAAGGGCCAGAAGTCACATGGTGCAGACACAGTGGATAAGATGAGGACTTGCTACACTGCTTTATTTGACAGAAATTGCTGTTAACATTTGATCAGAGGCTGGGGACTTAGCTCAAGTGGCACCGCACCAACCTTGCAGGCATAAGGACCTGAGTTTGATCCCCAATACCACAAAAAAAAAAATAAATAAAAACATCTGATCAATATAAGGTGATAGAAAACAACAGTAGATGTTTAAACAAATATATTACAGTTTAAAAGGCATATTGCCCTTAACCCCCCCCAAAAAAATACACCTGTTGTTTCCACTTATCCCATTGCCCTTGACAATGTGTCCTTGATTATAGAGGTTCTAAAAATGTAATCATGCACCCTATTTTCCAGTCACCCTTCCTGAAAAAGAAACCACAGGGGATACACGTAGTACGGGAACTGTCTGTGACTTCACCACCTCAGTGTCCACCTCCTGCCTGAGCTCTCATCCCCTAGCTCTGCAAAACACCACCACTGAAGAAAACTGAGTAAACGGTTCATGGATGTTTGGGTATTAGTATCTCTTACAATGCTGGTGAAACTCTAGTGATCTCAAAGTTTAAAAACATAATTTAAAAAAATCTCTAGGAGAAATGTTAGCACTCAGAGGAAAATCCTGGAGTCTAAGTAGAATATTTCTTAATTGCTAGAAGCTAAATGGTTGCAGGGAAGGCTGGGAGAATGGTGCGCCCATAGTCTCTGCAGCATTTCCAAAATTGGCATGAAAAGTAAGTTGGCCCCAGATATGAATTCACCATGAAGCTAATAAACTTCAAGCTGTAGGGCTTAATTTAAGCTTGTCCAAGATACTGCCAAGGCCCCAGGACAACCCTGCAGTATGCTGGCAAGAGTAACATCCTTGAAAGTGAGATACTTACCCAACATTAGTGAAGATCTTCGTTTTGTTTCTTTTGGATTTTTTATGTCATTAAATTTTTATTTTTACTGGTACATGTTTACAGTACGTAATTATTACATTCCTGGTAGAGCTGGTACATGTACATATCTTAATTCCTCAATTCATTTTTTTTAATCCCCTGCCCTTTCCTTTCTTTCCATTTTCCCTATTTGTTGGCTCCTTTGTTTTGTTTTGTTTTTGTACCAAGAATCAAACTCATTTCTTCGTGCTTGCTAGGCAGGCACTACACCACTGAGCTGCACCCCAGCCCAATCCCTTTCCTTTTTGCAAAAGATCTATCTCCCTATTTCCTGTTATCTTTTTTTAATGAAGGAATATTTTATGGGTACATTTTAACTATACATCAGGGTCCCATTCATACTTGGAGTCTGTACCTGTCCGTGACACATGTTGATTCTTGTTTTCTCCTCCTTGCCTACCATCCTTTGCTCTCCCCTCCCCTCCCTACTTACAAAAAGTTGTTTCTGTTTTCCCTTTCTTCTCATATTTTTTTGTTCCCTACTTTCCTTTTCCTCACACTCTCCCCCAAACACCCTACCCTTTTGGACCCTTTCTCTTTTACATTATCAGCTATAGATTTTGGTCCTCATTTACTCTTACAGTTTCTCATGCCAGAAAAACTATTCGTTATTTATACATATGCATCCTACTTATTTCACTTATGTGTGTGGCCTCAACATGCACCCGCTTAGCTATAACATCTCTAATTTCTCATATTTTATGGCTAACTAGTGCTTCTTTTTATAAAAAAAAAATTTATCCATTCCCCAATTGATGGGTATTTGGGCTGTTTCCAAGGTTATTTCCTGCTATCAAAAACTGTGCTGCTATAAACATGGATGCACATATGTCACTGTGATATGATGCTTTTAATTCTTTTGGGAAGGTACCAGGAAGGAAACAGCTGGGTCCAATGGGGCCCCTAATCCTAAGTATTTGGCGAATCTCCGCATTGGTCTCCACAGTGGTTGTACCAGTCTACATTCCCACTAATAGTGGAGAAGTATTCCTTTCTCTCCACATCTCCACCAGCATTTGTTGTTGGTTGATTTCTTGATAGCAGCCATTCTTTCTGGGGTGAGATGCAATCTCAGTGTTGTTTTCATCTGCATCTCTCGAATGATCAATCTCTTGAACACTTTTTCATATGTTTACTGGCAGTTTTAACTTCATCTCAGAAGTGTCTGTTCATTTCAGATGCCCATTTTTAATTGGGTCTTTAAATATGGATGGGCTGATTTTTTAAAATTCTCTGTATATTCTAAATAGTAGTCCTTTGTCTGAGAAATAGCTGATTTTTTTTTTTTGCACATTGTAGGTTGTCTCTTCACTCCATTGGTGTTTTGTCTTCCTGTGCAGAAGCTTTATAATAAAATAAGGTCCCAGTGATTGATTAGTGAAGATCTTTATCTCTCCTTTTACTCCAGTTTGCCCTCTTCCCATTTCTTTTCATGTTAGGCAGTGGTGCTTCTGGAACTAAAGAAGTTGAATGGGGGAAACATGTACTATTCTTTTGCAGTTGAGCCTGATGAGGTTTATGTACCTCATGTAATATCCATGATTAAGTTGTTGCTAGCCACCTCAGGATAAGCATGCTTCCTGGGTTTCTCCACCATGCACAAGGCCACTTCGTCCAGAAGCATGACACAAAGGTACAGGTCAAATGTAAGACTCCACCCTGACAGGATCTGTGACCTAGTTGTGTCTTCTGAAAGTCTTACGTTGAAACTCTATCCCCCAGTGGGACCGTATTATAGATAGGACCATTAAGAGGTATCTCAATCTTTCTGTGACCATAACAAAACATTTGAAGCTGGATCCTTTATTTCAAAAGGTTACTCAGCTCTCAGTTCTGAAGATGCAAAGGCATGATGTCAGCATCCGCTTGGTTCTAGTGAGGGCCCATGTCTAGATTAAAACATGGCAACTGGCATCACAGTAGGAGTGTGTGTGAGAGGAAATTACAGTGCAAACCCGAAGCTGAGTGGCTCAGAAGGCCAGGCTTGCTCTTTCATAGCAGTTCATTATCTGGGAAACTGATGGGGCCCTTGAGAATTACATTAACCCATTCCAAGGGTAATGCACCCCAAATACCTAATTACCTTGTACAGCCCCACCTCTTCAGGGTTCTAACACTTCCCAACACCACCTCGCTGGAGACCCTGCTTCTAGCACATGACCTTTTCACACCACAGCCAAGCCATGGCAGAGATTAATGAGATTAAGTAAAACCATAAGGACAGAACCTTAATCCAACAGAAGTAGGGTCCTTAATGAGGAAGAGGCACAGGGTGCGTGCACAGAGAAAGTCATGTGAGCTCACTGAGACAGGCCTCCTACAACCCAAGGAGAGAAGGCTCAGGAGAAGTCACACCTGCCAAACCTCCATCTTGGCTTCACAGGCCCCAGCACTGCAAGACAATAAATTTCTATTATTTAAGCCAGCAAGACTGTACTACTTTATTAAGACACTCTGAGAAGATTTAATACAACACCTTGAACACGGACATAATGGAAGAAGAACGAGTTTGGGCAGGTATGAAGCCAAAAGCTCAAAGGGATAAAATTATAAGAATGTTCAAGTATGAAGGCAAGTCTAAACAAACTTGCTCTTCTGTGAAAAAACTCAAAACATGTAATGTTTACAACACAAAACACACCTGTCTTTATGCAAATTATCCAGAACAGAATTGATCCTAATTCCTGTGTTTTAAGAGGTCAAACAAGTGCTACAAACACCTAAGTGGGTGATGTCTTAGATAACCCAATACATGGAGATGGCTCTGTTTGTTACCAAAATCCAACTGGCACCATGAAGTGAACTGGAGAATCCAGGGTTCCAGCGAGAACTCTTCTCATGAACAGTGTGTCAATGAGTACGGTGTACAAGATAAGAGTTACATACCCCAGCCCAGTGGGGCAGTGAGAGTGCAGAGAGGCCAAGCATGGGACGGAGGCCCCAAAGGCAGTTAATGCACGTACTTAGGACATTGTTCAGCATTGTGTAATATTTGTGGCTTTTTTTTTTTTGCTTTTGAGACAGGGTCTCGCTTTGTAGTTCAGGCTGGCCCTGAGCTCACTATGGTGCCCAGACAAGCTGCCGCGAACTCAGCAATCCTCCTGTCTCTGCCTCCCGAGTGCTGGGATGACAGGCGTGAGCCACCACGTCCGGCATTGTGGTATGTGGTGTTGATTGTTGGTGGGCGTGAGTCTCCACGCCCAGCATTCTATGTGGTTACCAGGGATCGAACTCAGGACCTTGCGCTTGAGAGGCAGGCGCCGGAACCACTGAGCTAACCCTCCGGCCCTATTTGTGGCTTTTGACTAGAAAATATGACCTTTCATTTTCATAATGATTTATATTTCTGTTGGTCTTTTTTCATAAATAATCATTACACCAGCTAATTTTGTATTTGTGATTTAGTATTCTTTTTTCCCAACACCTCTTTTGTGCTTAAATTTAGTAACTTTATTGCAGCTGAGTCCACTAATGGCAGGACCAGGTAAGCGCCCAGAACTAACGGCTTTTGCTTACTTTAAGTAACAGGGTATCGTCAGTGTCACAAACAACAGCATTTGATTACAAAAACAGTGCATTTTTCTACTTGAGAAAGTGATTGATAAAGCCAAATTTTGGATATGAAGCTTTTTTTAAAGAAAACTAAGCAGTTCTTTACCTATATTTTCCTTTGTACTCCATAAACTTGCTCAATTTATAGCAAAAAAAAAACCCTCTACTTCTAATGTAAAAACACTCTTTCAACAGGTATAAAATAAAATTTTAAATTGTAAAGCTTACTATTGACAGAATGTTTTCTTTCTTATTGACACCTAAAATAATCATTTTCATGTGTAAGTCCCTCACTTCCATCTAGTGCCACTGCAAGGAAGGAAGGAAGGAAGGAAGCAAGGAAGGAAGGAAGAGAGGAGGGAGGGAGGGAGAAGGAAAAGCATCTATATCCTAAGTTTGGTAAAATACACTAGTGTACAAATTCATTTTAACCTACAACCTGAGGGCAGTAATCCACATCACCAACACCCCAATCAAGAATCTTCAGTGCAGGAGCAGCTCCTCAGTATCTAAGGCACTTTTCACAAGCCCGCAGCAGAGTCTTCAGCTACTACAATGTGGCTCTGAGTCAGTTTGTTAATCAGCACAAAAGATGATAGAAATGATTTTTGCTGGTGAAAGGCATCGTTGTTAAGGAAGAAGGGCTGTCTAAAAATATGTCCCACACCCACCAGCAATCAATGCCACATACCACAGAGCCGGGCATGGTGGCTCATGCCTGTCATCCCAGCACTCGGGAGGCAGAGACAGGAGGATTGCTGAATTCAAGGCTTGCCTGGGCTACATAGTGAGCTCAGGGCCAGCCTGAACTACAAAGCGCGACCCTGCCTCAAAAAAAAAAATGTGTCCCACACAAGCCTACCCAGGCATGAGCAGGATAGTGGCTAGCATCCAACTCTGGATTCCAATGAATTGCTAAGGGCCTGTTTGTAGCTTTTCAAAGAGACTAAGAATAGGACTGGAGATACAGCTCAGTGGTACCATATCCACCTGGGAAGCATAAGATCTTGAGTTTAACACCCAGTACTAGGGTGGGGGGGGGGGCAGGCAAAGGACAGTGAACTTGGACTTCCAAGAGTTTGCCGGGACTGGTTTTGTGCTTCCTTGTTAGCAAAGATTATTTAGAGCAGACTTCATTCTGAGATTTGCTTTGTGGCTGGAGTGTAGTCATGATGTTGTAGAAAATAGGAACTACAGCCCACCCTGTTCGTGGGAGGCCGTCTGCACGCACGGAGGTCACAGGACACGGACCGGACTGACTCACAGCTGTGAGCCTCCCAGATCCTGACCTCCCCCCCATCACGATTGTCCCCTCCAAACCAAAGCCACTTCAACCAGTAAGGATGTACTGTAAAGGGCTATAACCCAAGTCCTGACCCTTTGTAATCATGGAAACGTCTCCCCTTGGCACAAAAATATGAATAAAATGATGTTGGCACAGTTTAGCTTTCAGAAATTCATTTAATGTTGTCTTAGGTAATTAGTTTATTTGTCCTCTGAAAGAGACCCAAAACCTATCCATTTGGAGTCTATTACTAACAGACATATAATGGTTGCTAAGCAACATCATGCATTGTTATTTCTTCATCTAATTTGAAATTTTCAATTCACTGTAAAGGTCTTCACAGAGAAGTTATTGCTCAGGGTGGGCCAAATACCATTTTTCACTGTAGCCCATTCAATTTAGAAAAGAAATTACAGAGTACTGTTTAATCAACATAAAATGATTTGTACAGAACATTTAACATCTTCTTGAAGTATAGCTGTCTTCTTTACTAATCAGATCTACTTAATTTATTTTAAACTTTCTCAAGGATATTTCTTTTCTCCTTCAATCTTTGCTCTTCTTTCATCCCCCTAATATTCAGGACAATTTATAGATACACCTTGGCATGGGAATTAGGAGATGTGGGAAGAAAGATTGAGAAATACAAGACAATCTCTTCTTACCCTACCATTTAGCAATGTGAAAGGAGCCTCCAAGTGCAGTCATCATTTGAATGAGTCACTTTCCAAAATTCCAGTTCCATTAGAATGAAGATGTACTTAACATTGTTTTCTAATATAAGTGTTGCAGAACCAGGAGTTGTAAGTTTGATGAGAACCTGGCTTTTCCTTCAAACATCTTGGGAGAACATAGCAAGGTACCCCCCAAAAGGGATAGAATGTCACATTTCTTCATTCACCCAGGAATGTTTCTTCACACTGAGATTAACTTCTTGGCAAAACTTGTTGCAGGGAAGTACATTTGCATAAAACAGGCAGAGGCATGAGCATTGCATGTGTTGAACATCACAAGAATCAGGACACTAAAATATTGCTTGAAATCTGAAACAATCTAGAATAAAACCCAAGGTATGGTCTATAAAGGTGAATAAATGGGAAGAAATATGCAGACTCTTTTAAAGGAAATGTAATTTGGTTACCATAACAATATAGAGAAAATCTGATTTCCTTAGCAATAAAGTCTCTCCTAGGACAAGATTGATTTTTGTTGGTGTAAAACCTTATCCATTGGCGTGTGTGTGTGTGTGTGTGTGTGTGTGTGTGTAGGGGAGGATACACCTTGGAGAGGTTGTTTAAATTACAATATAGAGAGAAGGCAGTAAGTTACTGGGGTAGGATCATTTGTTCTTGCCTCGTGTGACTTATTTTCATTGTAGAGTGATTGCTTTTAGGGGCTAAAGAGTAGGAACAACTCATCACAACAGAAAAGAAATGGACAAAGAGTTGACATTTGATAGAGAGGTTTACTAGGGTTTGTTGTAGGCATGAGGCTCACAATCTTCCCACAAAAGACAGCCAAACACTTTGGTTAAAGACCAAATTTACCTGGGCACAAATCTCATCTGTGCTATGTTAATCCCATGACCTTGGACTGACCACATGTAGCCTTTTGTATCTCAGTAGTCCGCTTTGTAAAATGGACACAATAATAAGCTCAAAATGTTATCAAGAAGATTAGTTAAAATGTGACAGGGCCAGCTTTCTAGGTCGTGACCTCTCTAGTCTCTTGCCTCTGTCATTGCCTTAGAATACTTCATTTTCAAACAAAATGTAATATTTTCACTTTTATATGGACCCCAGAAATTATGTAGAGGTCTCTAAATGCAGGTAGCATTTAGAATGAAACCTGGCCCATCATCAGCACCAGTTATTATCTTTATTCTGTACACATGTGTGCACATACCTACACACATATATGTGCATGCTCATACAAATTTAGGAAAACTTCCAGGACCCAGACCTGGTTGTGAAGGGAATTTTTTTGTTTTTTTGAGACAGGGTCTCGCTTTGTAGTTCAGGCTGGCTCTGAGCTCACTATG